>JAXUIC010000378.1:0-40473 GCA_035136125.1 Quercus rubra | reverse complement strand
GGTACCACAACATGATTGCAACAAATATTATCATTCTTTTTAGCAATAGATTCAGTAATCAAACACTTGACATGCATCTTAAGATATTCATTTCACATTTTAGCTCATCAACAAGTTTGTTAGACAAAACTAGTTTAGCATCCAAGTCCATATTCAAACATTCAAACACTTTTGGCTTTTCAAGAGAATTTTCAGCAAGTTTTTTATATTTCTTAACTAATTTGTTGAATTCATTGAACTTAGCAATCAAATCATCTTTTTCACAAAATAACTTGCTCAAATTCTTTTGAAACTTCTTAGCCTTTTTCTTCAATAGTTTGTCATAAGGAATTTCAACAACACCCAAAGATTTATGTAACATAGCATCACAATCATGAGGATTATCACTCAAAGATGCATTTTCACAAACACGTGGTATGCTACAATCATTAATAACCAAAGAAGCATACAAATCACTATCCATAGCAACAGACATAAGGGGTCAAGAATTACACTTAGGTAATGAAACCAAAACAAGCGTACCCGTTCTGATACCAATTGAAAGTTCAAATAGTGTGTAAAATACCAATGAATGTTTAGACCCCCAAATATAAAATTATCAACACAAGTTTATAATCAAACAATATATGTGCAGAAAATGAAATATAAGCTATATCCAAATTGGTAACACACTCTAAACCATAATTAATAACCAACACAACAGTAGTTATAAGGTAAAGAGAAAGGGAAGAAAGATGCAAACACAAAGATAATACAGCAATGTGTTAACGAAGAGGAAACTGAAGTATTCGGCGTAAAATCTCTCCGCTACCCTCCAAGCGGTCAATAATTCACTAGAGAATGAAGTTGGGATACATGAATAGTAGAAGACCTTCCTAGCCTAATCTACCTAGTGCACCTAAATGTACCTCTCAAGAATATGTCAATGGAGAGGGTGAGAGTAGAGGAACTTGGAGAATCAAAAGATGAAGATTGTGGATGAGTCAATCTTATTTTTCTATAGGGTTTCTCTTTCAAAATTCTCTTTGGAGACTCTCTACATTTTGTGGGTATAAGGGTATTTATAGTAGGGTGTATGAGAAATGCGAAGAGTCAGTTACAACCAAACAGGGCATTTTGGCAACTCGAGCTTGCGACTGGAATGAGTCGCGAGCTAATTGCTTAGCTAGACTAGAAATTTTGTCCTGTAGTGCTCCAGCTGTCGTGACCCTTCAGCTCCACCTGCATGCTTCACACGTGTGCCTTCAGTCGACTTACCAGTCATGAGATCTAGTCACGAGGCTCTTCTTAAGTGCACACAACTTTAGCTTTCTACACATTCTCTCACGCACTACCCTTACATAATTTCCTCCTAAATACAGGGTATCTAATTGCTAAAATACAAGCAAATTTGGCACGGAATAAAGCCAACACATGATTGAATAAATTCAACCTTACAATAACTATTTCAGTGAACCCTTCCATCTCAGCTCGCCTTTACCTCCCAAAACTCACTTCCCACAACCAAAACCAAAAGTTTCCCATCTTAGTCTACTTCCATGGCGGTGGCTTTTGCATTGAATCCGCCTTCTCAAGCCTCTACCACTGCTACCTTAGCAACTTAGTCTCCCAAATCAATGTAGTTGTTGTCTCAGTTAAGTACAGACTTGCACCAGAGCACCTTCTTCCAGCTGCTTATGAAGATTGCTGGGTTGCACTTCAATGGGTTGCCTCTCAATCAGCTAGTAACGATAAAGATCCATGGTTAATCAATAGCAGTGAATTTGAAAGAATTTTTATAGGGGGTGATAGTGCTGGTGGCAATATAGTACATAATATAGCTATGAAAGCTAGGGTTGAGCGCTTGCCTTGTGGTGTTAAAGTTTTAGGTGCTTATCTTGTCCATCCTTATTTTCAGAGTTCTAAGCCAATTGTCTCAGAGTCTAAGGAAGTACACGAGAAGAGCTTGCCAAGTTTAGTTTGTAACTTTGTGTATCCCTTATAACTAGTGGTGTTGACAATCCAATGATCAATCTAGAAGGATCAGGTGCATCGAGCTTTGTTGGGCTTGGGTGTGATCGGTTGCTTATGTGTGTGCCTGGGAAGGATTTAATAAGGAACAGAGGTGTTTGGTATGTTGATATGGTAAGGAAGAATGAGTGGAAAGGCGAAATAGAATTGTTTGAAGTGGAGGGTGAAGACCATGTTTTCCATATCTTCAATATTGAGACTGAGAATGCTAAAGCTATGGCCAAACACTTCGCTTCATTTATCTTCAAGTTAAAAAAAAAAAAAAAGACTTGGTACATTAGAAGGAATGCTGCTTAGGACTGTAACAGCAAGCAATAATAATCATATTGGTAGTAAATGCTTCATCATTATGAGTCCCACTTCCTTTCTTCCATTGTTTTAGTTTAACTTATGCTCTTTGATTGAGATCAATAAGGCAAATTTCTTTAATCAAAGATGGCTTGTGGTGAAGTTTTTTTTTTTTTTTTTTGTGTGTGTTCATGCTTAATTTGGTGACCATTATTTTCGGGGTTTATTCAATATATGTCCTTATGTTCTATATATGCATATACATCTACATTTTCTATCAAGATTTCTTGTATACACTTGTTGAGCTCTTTGGCATAATTTTAGAGCGAAGGCGAACCGCTCTCTCTAGTTCGGAGGTGGTATTTTGTATCATGGGGATATATAAAACTCCGCTTACATGGAGGTTGGTCCGCTATAATCAGTCTCATTCTATCCTAATCTTGATCAGACCTTACATTGGTTTTGCACATTTTTGCTTATCCTCTTCCCTCACCTTCATCTCACTTATTGTGAGAGATTCTTTGGAACCACTACTCGTCAAGGATGCTATGTAACATTCCCGAACAATGGTATGGTTAAATTCCATCGACTTCCCCTATCTTATGTTCCATGGAGAACCACACCATCTTGCTATAAGTTGCAATGACAAGTTACAGTTCTCACGGTTGCACTTTATATATATATATATATATTTTTTTTTTTTTCAGATCTTGAACAAAAGAATTTGTAAAAGAGAGAGAGAGAGAGAGAGAAGCTAGAGAAGAAGAATAAAACAATAAAGTAATAGATTGCTTTTGGCCGAATGAATTTCCTTTGTTGCTATTGTTAATATATATAGTACATTATATATACATGACTTGAGTAAATAAGATAAAGTACAAGTACTTGAATTTGAATTGAACTTCTATCCCTATTATCTCTCCTTGTGGTGTAGCTTGTTATCTTGATAAGTCTGATTTGAACTTTAATCATTAGCTTCACCTATTATTCCAATATGCCCCCACAAACGAAATGGACTGGAATGAATGTGGAGTTTGGCACGGAGAAGCTCAAAGCGATGAGAAATCAATGGTTTGGTGACGATGTCAACAACTTGATCCTTAGTGGAGCGATACCGTACATCAAGACATCAAGTAGCAACACGGTCACAAACAAAGTGAATGTCAATTTCAATGTGTTTTGTACGGGCATGAAAGGCAGGATTCGCAGTGAGGTAGGTGGCTTCAATGTTGTCACACCAAAGAACTGGTGGGCGAGGAAGAAAGAAGCAAAGTTCTCGTAAGAGAGATTGAAGCCATAAAATTTCAGTTGTAGTGGTGGCCAAGGTGTGATATTCTGATTTTGTACTTAAGTGTGACATGGTTGGCTATTTGCGAGAGCTCCATGAGATGAGATTGGAGCGAAGAAATACATAGTAGCCGTCAATTGATTTTCTATCATCATGGCAGCCAGCCCAGTCAGGATCAAAGTAAGCTTCCAACAAAGATGATGTGCTCTTTTTGAGAAGGAGACCATGAGAAATAATGCACATGAGATAGCGTAGTAGACGCTTGATAGCCTACCAATGAATAGTGGTGGGATGATGCATAAATTGACAAACCTTATTAACTGCAAAGGAAATGTCAGGTTTGGTCAGAAAAAGATATTGCAAAGCACCCACTGTACTCCTATACTCAGTAGGATCGGACAATGAATCACCATGAAAGGCAAAGAGAGCATCAGCAGAGGACATAGGAGAGGAGATAGGCTTGGCATAGGTCATCTTTGTACGACTCAAGAGATCCATGATATATCTATGTTGTGTAAGGAAGAGACCATTTGGAATAGATATAGCTTCAATGCCTAAAAAGAAATGTAATGGTCCCAAATACTCGATTGCAAAATCTAATTAAAGGCAGTTGATAAGACGGTGGATGGCATGTGAATTAGAGCCAGTAACAAAGATGTCATCAACATAAACCAAAACAGAGAGGATGAGGTTGGTAGATCTGTAAATGAAGAGAGACGAGTCAGACTTAGAACCTATGAAGCCCATCTCAAAAAGCTTGTTCTTGAGGCGGGAGAACTATACTTGAGGGGCCTATATCAAGCCATAAATTTCCTTCTGGAGTTTTGAACACATGATGTGGATAGGTTGGATGGATGAAGCTAGGTGGTTGAGCCATGAAGACACATCTTCAGAGAGGAAGCCATGAAGAAATGCATTTTGAACAGCAAGTTGACGTATAGTCCACCCAAAAGATATAGCTATCGAAAGAACAGCACGAATTGTAGTAAGCTTCACCATGGGACTGTAAGTTTCGCCGAAGTCAACCCCAGGCTGTTGGTGAAAAGCTTTGGCGACTAGGCGAGCTTTATACCTGTCAATCGTGCCATCAACATTTCTTTTGATGCGAAATGCCCACTTGCAGCTGACAATATTCATAGTGGGAGAAGGAGCAACTAGAGTCCAAGTGCCATTGCAAAGTAGAGCATCAAATTCAACATTTATGGCTTTACGCCATTCAACATGCTTGGAAGCAGCAGTGAAGGATGTGGGTTCAATATTTGTGGGTGAGGAAGAGGTAAGTAAGGCTTGAGGTAAAGGAAATCGAACAGTACGATCTAAAGGGTGTTTAGGTTTGAAAATGTTGGATTTGGATCGTGTTTGCATAGGATGAATATTTTGTGGTGGTGAAGGTGGAGCCTGTGGATAGGAGTCAGCAAGAGGCAATTGTTGTGTGGTGGGTGAAATACTTGAACTTGGTGGTGTAGGAGGAGATCTTGATACTGATGAAGTAGCAGTTGACTGTGAACCAGGTAGAGACCGAAGGATGGAAGGTAGAGAAGAAGGGAGATACGAAACCTGTGGAGATGATTATGAGGAAGCTGCAAGAATAGAGTTAGTAGCATATGGAAATATATTTTCATCAAATACCACATTACGAGAAACATAGATTTTGCCAGATAGGGGATGATAGCATTTGTACCCATGATGAGAAGAGCTGTAGCCTAGAAAAATGCATTAGGCAGAATGAAATTAAATTTTGTTACGATTGTAATGCCATAGAAGTGGCCAACAAGCACACCTAATATTTTTCAAAAATGAGTAATCAAGAGTCTTTTGGAATAGGAGTTCAAAAGGAGATCTGTTGTTCAAAACAAGTGTAGGTAAATGATTTATTAAATAACATGCTGTTTCAAATGCATCAACCAAAAAAGGATGAGGTAGTGATGAATGACTCAGTAGTGTGAGACTTGTTTCAACAATATGACGATGTTTCCTTTCCACTGATCCATTTTGTTGATGAGTGTGACGGCAAGAGATTCTATGAGAAATGCCCAATTTTGCAAGTAAAGGATTTAACTTTTGAAACTCACCACCCCAATCAATTTGAATGGCCTTAATATTCCTTTCGAAAAATCGTTCAACATGGATATGAAATTATGAAAAAATGCGAAACACATAAGATTTAGAAGAAATGGGAAAGAGATTGAAATCATCAACAAAACTAACATAATAACGTGCACCATTTATTGAAGCAATAGGGGAAGGACCCCATACATCAGCAAATAATAAATCCAAAGGAAACCAAGACCGAGAATTGGTAGTAGTAAAAGGAAGCCGGTGACTTTTGCCTTACTAACAAGTAGAGCATACATTAGAAGTTTTATTTGCAACAAAGGGAAGTAGAAATTTTGAAAGAACTTGATGAACAATGCAGAGGGCAAGGTGTCCAAGGCAACCATGCCAAGTAGTGAGGGATGCACGTTCTCCAACAAAAGCAGCATATTGATGATGTCTGGAAAAGAATGGGAAAAAGGAGTAGAGTCCATCTTTACTCAGTTTGCGATGGAGGATGCGTCATGAAGCTCAATCCTTAACACAAAAAAAAAAAGGATGAAATTCAAGAAAACAATCATTATCTTTGGTGAATTGACTAATTGAAATTAGATTTTTTGTGATGTGAGGAATGTGCAGAATGTTTTGTAAAATAAATGATTTAGAAGAGGAACCAATATGCGTGATGGCCAAACCTACCCCATTGATCAGTACCAACATACTTCTTAGATTGAAGGTTGAGATTACTTAAGTTTGAGGTGAAGTGATTGGTTGCTCCAGTGTCTGGGTACCAATTGTAGTCAGCAGAAGGTGGGGAACTAGCAACAAAGGTAGCAAGTTAGGAGCTTGAGCTTTCACCATGACAGGCATGGTTGAACTGGTTATAGCATTGGAGGGCTGTGTGACCCATTTTGTTGCACACTTGACATGTGGGCCTAGTTGTTCCAGAGGAAGGCCCAAATGAATAAGGCCTAGTGGAGGGATAAGAAGTGGGATGACCACCACGTCCACGACCACGATGCCCACAAGAAGAGGCAGATTTGTTTTGTCCACTAAATGAGGGAGGAGACCTTCGCAAACCGTGGCTGTGACTTGGTTGGGCTTTTGAAGCTAGATTTGCCGAAGGGAAAGCTTCTGTAGCAACATTGTGGTGTTGCTCAAGGCGGTTGTCATGTGCAAGGAGATGACCATAGAGCTCGTCAATGGAGAGAGGATCAACGCGGGTGGTGACAGGCGTAACAAAAGGGTTATACTCAAGACCCAAACCCATAAAAAGATATGAAACGATTTCAAAATTGTTGAGAGGCTGACCAGCAGCGGAAAGGGTATCGACCAAACCCTTGAACCTTTGAAAGTAATCAGAGATCAAGGATCCACTTTTCTTTGCCATAGCAAGATGATTGTGGATCTACATGATTCGGTCTTGAGATTGCAAAGTGACCATTCATTCGAGAGCCATCCAGAGCTCAGGTGAGGTGGTGCAGCCCACAACCTGAGTGAGAACTCCTTCGGCCAATGAGGACAGCAAAGTGCTTATCATAAGTTGGTCTTGTTGAACCTAGTTAAGAAATTTTGGATTTCTGATTGAATCAATGGTCGATGTCGTGTTAGGATTGGGAATTACTTGTGGTAGTGGTGTGATTGTACCATTAATGAAGCCAAAAACTCTCTGAACATGCATATATGGAATGATCTGTGCTTTCCAAAGTAAAAAGTTGTCACAGATGAGTTTCATGGTGACAATGTTGTGAGGATTGATGAATGAAGGTAAGGAGGATGTGTTTGTGTTTGATGTGTTTGCTGAAATAGTGATTTAGGTGGATGGGTTTGTGCTTTTTGTATTTGGTAAAGTAGTGGTTGAGGTGGATGATGCTGATTTTGCCATATTGTGGGTCTTTTAATGCTCTGATACCATAAAACAATAAAGTAATAGATTACTTTTGGCCAAATGAATTTTATCTGTTGCTATTGTTAATATATATAGTACGTTAGATATACATGACTTAAGTAAATCAGATAGAGTACTAGATCAGATAGAGTACAAGTACTTGAATTTGAATTGAATTTCTATCCCTATTATCTCTCATTGTGGTGTAGCTTGTTATCTTGATAAGTCTGATTTGAACTTTGATCATTATCTTCACCTATTGTTCCAATAAAGAAGACAACAAAGTAGGATTGTGCCAAGTTGAGATAGCAGGTTGCCAACACAGCCACTGGTCAATGGTCGCACCTTCATCCCTTACTGCTACTTCTTCTTTCTTCTTCTTCTTCGTCTCTTTCTTTTGTTCTTCTCCATCACTCTGTAATTTACTCTCTTTTTAGCTGAATATTGCTGTGTTTCTACTTTCTCTTTCTTTCTTTTCTTTTGTATTCTTTTTGAATTCCTAAACTTCTCACGTGACTTACATTGGAAATGATGAATGGTTCTAATTTTTGAATAAAAACAAAAAATTTCAGCCGTTAGATTTAGATCTTTTTTTAGCTTAACCCAATATGATGTGATGTATGTAATAAATATTTTAAGTATTTTTAAGAGTATGTACTATAATATTTATACATTTTTTTTATAACTTGCCACACGGTGAGATATGAGTAGTTAAAATGTGGTAAAAATTGTGTATAATGTGTAGTGATAGCATTACTCTATTTTTAATTAATATTTACAGATTTTTTAAAATGAAATAAATAAAATTAAGTATATAATTATTATTTAATTTAAAATTATTAATAATTTTAAAAAATATTTTATTCAATGCAAGTGTCCTGTTTGTTTTTAGACCCCTTAAAATACAACTGAATTAACTTAGTAAGTTAGCCAAGTGATTACTTAGTCCAAATTTCAAATCTAGGTTAACATAATCATATAATCATATCAATGTAAAGTGCGGAATATAAAGAACACAAAGATATGATGAACTAGGAAACCACATCGGTAAAAACCTATGGAGGATTTAACCTAACTATCCTCAAGGTAAATCTAAATTCACTATCAAAGAATTGAAGTTATACCTAGGGCAAAACATAAAATCTTACACGTCATATGGGTTTAGGATTGAGTTGGAAAATTTTGCAGAAAGAACATTCTGCCTGACTTTCGATCGATCTAGTCTAATTCTCAATCGATCAAGCCAGACCGAATTCTGCAACAACTCGATTCCAACTTTAGACAAAAGACCTATACTTTAAGCAAGTCTAAACAAGACTAAAAACCTGTTTTGATCATGGTTTGCCAACAATACAAATTGGAGTTCTAATACATAAGTTCCTAAGTACTTAGAACCTAACAAACTCCCATTTTGGCAATCCGTGACAAAACACAAACACAATGCTCAAAGTTACAAGGAAAATAGCCCTTTTACAAACAATAAAGCCCATTACAAAAAAAATCAACCTAACTACTATCCATCAGTTGCAAGTGTAGATAGCAGCATGACTGAATCAACCTGTATTTTTTCTAAAATACTCAACAAACACATAAACGCATGTGTGGAAAATACAAGCAAAACAAAAATAAATTATTTATTTCATAAAACACAAAATAAAGACATATATCATGAATAACTCATAAATATAAATCAATAAGCGGTGAAACAAGAAACATAAATGACAAAGTATCTCAAAGTATCTCCCCCTATCATGTATAGCCCAAAAACAATACATGAAGAGCCAAAAAGTAAGTACACAATGAAGCACCTAGATACAATCTAATAGCTCCACAAAAATCTCCCTCTAACAACAAAAATCCTCTACAAGTGTACTCCCCCTTTTTGTGACGGAATGTCAAAGGGCAATTAGAAACCATCATCAAAAGGAGGTGGTGAAGGCGAACGTCTAAGATGTGCCAAATCTGCTCGCAAAGCGCGGAGCTCATCAAGCATGTCCACCAAAAGCTAACCATGAGCCGCCTAAACGGTCATGACAGTCTCTAACGTATGACGAATGTCAAAGTCATTCGAAGTAGATGGTGGAGGAACAGCAACAGTAGCTCTAACAGGATCAATAGATGCCTCACTAGAAGTAGTACCTGTAGAAGAGGGAGGAGGGGGTACGATACCAAAAGGCTCAAATCTAGGACATTTAGAGCTCTCTCTCATATGAGCAGCCTTTGCTTAAGAAAGGTGGCACTTTTGGGAGCAATTATGTGTACGGGCTCAGAAGCGGGGAAGTCATCTAACCCTAAAAACAGCAAAATCCGATGAATGAAAATAGGATTAAAATAGCATGAGCAACAGAAGAACTCCTATAAACCTCATTCACATAATGAAGAAAAAAATGAAGAAAACTGATAGGAGCATCAATAACAAAAGCATACAAAAATGCACATCGCTCCAAAGGAATGGTGTATAGATGAGAGATAGGCCACAAGGAATGACACACTATCCTAAAGAAAAGATAGGTAGTCTCAGTGAGCTTAGCAAAAGTGATCCAAGGATCAGAACCCCACCGGATAGAAGTCCTAGTGATGTAAGACATAATGTCATCCAAGGGAGGAAACTCATCATAGGGATAGACAAGGTGCTGAACCAATGGTACCCCAAGAGCATTAGTCACTACCCTAGCAGTAATGGTATACTCTACACCTTGTATCCAACTCTTTACTAAAGTGTTGGAATTATAGATGTGGATAGAGAGGTTTGAGTAGAACTCTCTAATCAAGGCAGCTGAAGGATGATGACAAATATCCAACAATGGCAACCAGCCCCTACGTGCAAAGTTTGTCCTAATGGCAGGATCTAGCTCATCTAGCAAAACTTTACGCTCAGCCCAAATCTTTCTCTTAATGTTCAAAGTCTCATACAGCTCCTTGTTTTTCTCACTCGAAAACAACTCACTTTGAAAGGGAGGCTCAGAAGAAGAGGAGGCTATCTTATGGGCTTTAGTCTTCCTAGGCATGGTGCTAGGGTAAGGACAAGACACAAAGACAAAACCAAAAAGAACAAAAAGAAAAAAAAAAAAAAAACAAGGGTAGACTACAAGTTAGCATAAAAAAAAATATAGAATACAAAAATCTATATGATGCATGAGCAGTATAGTGTCATGATGCATGCTCTAATGCAGTGAGAACAAGTTCAATTTAAGTTTAGAATCACAAAATTGGCTTGAGCATAAAGTTTATAACAAAAACCCCAAAATTTTGAAAAACCACTTGTTCAATTTGTACCAAATTGACCAATTGATCATCACACAAGGTAGAAAACAGTTCATAATGATCAAATTAATCAATCCAACAAGCCAATTTTATCAATTAAACCCAATTTGAACAAAATCCCCAATTCAGGTATATTCAAGCCCTAGAAATTTCAATTTCTCACAAAACAATAAATTGATCAAATTAAACCATCAAGAACAGTTATATAGAGTCTTAGAACAAAAACCCATTGATCAATTTCAAGAGAAACAAGTTGAATCATCAAAAACCCCAAGAATTCTTAGGTTCGAAATTTTCCCCAAATCACATGTTTTAATGCATGAAACATGTAAATAAATGCAAAAGGAAGGGTATAAAGGTCTTACCGGCCTTGGGAGAGAAAAACCTTGCAAAAAGAATGGAGGAAAACGACAAAAAAAATTGATTGAAGCCTTGACCGAGTTGTATAGAGAGAGAGTTTTGAAAACTTTTTGAAAAGTAAGTTTGAGCACATGAAAATCAAATTTGAAAAACTCTTTATACGATTTTCGATTGATCGAAAATTAGGTTCGAACAATAAAAAATGCTTTGATTGAACCAGTATCAATTGAGCATCGATCGAAACGGACAAAGGTTGACCAAAGTTTTTAATCGCAATTTCGATTGATCGAAAAATAGGTTCGATCGATCGAAATTTTGGGAAAAATAAATTAAAAAAAAAAAAACCAGTTTTGTACAGAAACTCCTCAAAGCATTGAATTTTAAGAATAAAATGCATGAGTATGAGATGAAATGTTTTTCAAAAGCAAAAGTTTTGAACTCAGTTTTCCCAAAATTTAAGATTTTCAATCCATTCTCTTAAATTCTTAAGCATCAAATATGATTTGCATAAAACTCAAGGAATTTTCAGACTTGGTTGGTTAAACCAAAGACACACACAAGAACATATACAGAGTTTAGCAAAGAGTAACTTGTGTAATGTATGCAACTAGCAAAAGCTTGGGATACATGTGAGGTGATATGTGAATAGAAATCAAACACAAAGTCTACAAAATTCATCACATAGAATTTGAAATAGATTATCACATAAAGAGTTACATCATATAACTCCCATATCTCCTAGATCATAAGCTTGCAATCATGTAAGTTTCTTGATTTGCCTGATATTGTACACACAAATTTTAATTTAGTAGAAACTTATTAAAATAGCCGGGATAATTTACACACCAATTTTATTTGATTGATTAATCTTTAAGTCCAATAATGTACACACCAATTTTAAGCATTTAAACCGAGGCAACACCTTATATTCTTTTTGTGCATGTGCTACACTTTCTCAAGCACAAAATCTTACGATATGCACTAAGTTGTTCATGATTGGCTAGTGAACAGTGATGAGATGGTTATTTATGCCTTTCTCCAAAGGTTCAAGTCCGACAGTCAAAGACATGTGACTTCAAGATCAAGACAAAGTGATCAAAAACTATAAACATCTTTCCCACACAACATGCACTACAAAGCTTTAACTAGTAAAGTACAACAAACAAGCTCATCCAAGCTAAACAAAGTACAAAGACATGTTATGTGAAAATAAATTGACCAACCTTGTTTTCAATGCCAAGAAAATAATGCAAAACACATTTTGCTTTCTTTTTCTTTTCTTTTTTCTTTTTTTTTTTATTTGAAAAAAAAAAAAAAAAAAAAACTAAGAATGAAATGCATGAAGGTAATGCAATGCATATCCTAGAAACAAAGAAAACAAAAAACAAAGAACAATGGTCACAAAGAGTAGAGCATTGAAGCACAAGGACCATGAAAGCCAAGAAAGATCAGGGGCTTAGAATCACACCAATTACTTGATGAAGTGTCTTAAACTTACTTCTATCAAGAGATTTGGTGAAGATGTCAGCATTCTGACATTCAGTAAGGATATACTTAAGACACATAATCTTTCTTTCAACAATATTCCTAATGAAGTGATATCTAATCTCTATATGCTTAGTTTTAGAATGTTGAACATGATTCTTAGAGATATCAATAGCACTAGAATTATCAAATAAACAACCATGGTATCTTGAGATATCCCATAATCAGTTAAAAGATTTTTCATCCAAAGAAGTTATGAGCAATAACTTGAAGCTGTGAGCAATAACTTCTAGCAACAATATATTCTGCCTCTGCAGTAGACAAAGATACATACTTTTGCTTTTTACTCATCCAAACAACAAGATTGGCTCTTACATAAAAACACCCACTGATGATGCTTTTTCTATCATCAGCATTACCAGCCCAATCAAAATTAGAAAAACCAATAAGAGACAGATTAGACTCTTTACTATAAAATAATCCATAATCACAAGTTCCACCAACATATTTTATGATTCTTTTTATAGCATTCAAATGTAAAACTTTAGGATTAGATTGAAATCTAGAACAAACACCAACACTAAAGGCAATATTAGGCTGACTAGCAGTCAAATACAAAAGGCATCAAATCATACTTCTGTATAATGTAACATCAACAGACTCACCGATGGATCATTTGTTAATTTTGCATTTGCAGCCATTGGTGTTCTAGCATGTGTAGCCTTGTCCAGTCCAAATCTCTTGATTAGATTTCTTGCGTACTTTGCTTGGTTAATGTAGCTTCCTGAGTCCATTTGCTTTACCTGCAATCCCAAGAAATAAGTTAGTTCACCAACTATACTCATTTCAAACATTGCCTTCATTTCGTTTGCAAAAGAATGAGCAAGAGAGTCATTAGTAGCACCAAAAACAATATCATCAACATAAATTTGAGCTACAACAAAACTATTCTTATCCTTTTTTATGAAGAGAGTAGTATCTGCAGATCCCCTTTTAAAGCCATGCTCAGTAAGATATGCAATCAATCTACACATTTATTCCTGATAACAGTGTCGTGTTCATCTGACTTGTTCTTAAAGATCCATTTAGTTCTATCACATTTACTCCCTTTGGTCTAGGAACTAATTCCTACACAACATTTCAAACAAATTGATGAAGTTCTTCATGCATAGAATTAACCCAATCAGCATCTTAAAGTGCTTCATCTACCTACTTTGGTTCAAATTAGGACAGATAGCATGAGTGAGTAATTACACTTAAGGCTTTTGATCTTAATCTCATGTTATCATTCAAACTTTCCAATATATTTATGGTAGGATGATTTAGCCATACTCTAGAGGATGGACCTTTAACTAGAGATGTGGAGGCACCTTTTTGTTCTGATGAAGGACTAAACTCATGTTGTGCTTGTTGAGTCTTATGAACTGGTATGGATGGTTCTGGACTTGATGGCACAGAAACTGCATCATTCAGTACCATCAACTCTTTATCACTATGCTTCCCCACATAATCAACAGGAAGTGAGTCATCAACCTCCATAGGCTTATCTTGAACCGGAGCAGTGTTTTCTGAATGTGCTTCTGAACATACTTCATCATTGATCACAACATTTGATGATTTCATGACTGTTTTGGTTCTCAGATTATACACTCTATATGTACATTCAACTTTTGCAAATCTAAAGATTAACTGTTTATTAACTGTTGAGTTTACACGATTTTGTTCATTCAACAATTTCGAATTTTTCAACAAATTCAGATGATCAATACATTAGTACACAATTTTCCATTTAATTTTCACGATTTTGTACATTTAACGAATTCAAACTTTTCAACAAATTCAGACTCTCTGTACATCTAATTTACACAATTTTATTTTGTACTTTCAAGATTTTATACAATCAACAAATTCGAACAATCTGTAAATCTAAATTTTGTTTTTTTACAAATTCGAATGATCTATACATGTAATGTACACAATTTTCTCTTGAATTTTCACAATTTTGTACTTTCAACGAAATCAAATTTCTCAACAAGTCCAGAATATTTGTACATCTAATGTACACAACTTTCCATTGAATTTTTACGATTTGGTACGTTCAAAAATTTCGATTTTCCATTAAGATTTTACGATTTTGTATGTTCAACAATTTTGAAATTTTCATTAAATCAGGATGATTAGTACATTAGTACATAGTTTTAAATTGAATTTTCACGATTTTGTACATTTGACGACTTCAAATTTGGAAACAAATTTGGATGATCTGTACATCTAATGTAATTAATTTTCCATTAAGTTCACTCAATTTGTTATGTTCTTCAATTTTCATTTGAATTTTCATGATTTTACACAATCAATGAATTCAAATTTTTCAACAAATTTGTACTATCTGTACATATAATGTACACAATTTTTCCTTGAGTTTTCATAGTTTTGTACATTCAACGAATTCAAATTTTTAAACAAATTCATATGATCTATACATCTAACGTACATACTTTTCCATTGAATTTTCATTATTTTGTACTTTCAATGAAATCAAATTTCTCAACAAGTCTAGACTATCTATACATCTTATGTACACTTTCTCGATTTGGTACGTTCATTGATTTTCCATCGATTTTTTTAGAATTTCTACATTCAACTAATTCAAAATTTCTTACAAATTCGAATTTTTCGAGGCATTTGCGATTAGGTGGTTTATATGAATCATTCATTTTTCTTTCATGGACTTTGTCCATTATTCATATGGTTACATATTTAAAAAAACACAAAAACCATTTAATTGCAATAATTGCGCGAATGCTAAAAACAGTTTATGCAAAAAACAGTGAACAATTTTTATGAGAAAATAGTGAATAATTTTACTTACTGCAAAAAACAAATTTTATGAATGTAGTAAGCATATTCGAATATACAGTAAACATGATGTGTAAAGAGCAAATTTTATTAATGTAGAAACAGATTTTATCAATGCAAAAAAATAGATTCGATCATTGTGAAATTCAAACATGAAAAAGCATTTAGATTTGGCGTTTAAATTTAGAAAACATGATTTCACTAAGTGTTTTATGAGAAAACAGTGAACAATTTTTTAAACAGTGAACAAAGAATAATTTATGCAGAAAAGAGAGTGAATTTTTTTTTAAATAATGCTGAACAGAAAATAATTTTATGCAGAATACTAGAAATAGTTTATACAGAAAATTGTGAACAATTTTCATGAGAAAACAGTGAACAATTTTACTTAATGCAAAAAATAGTTTTACTTAGTGAACAGTTCTACATTCAACTAATTCGAACTTTTTTACAAATTCAAAATTTTCAAGGCATTTACCATTAGATGATTTATACGAATCATTCATTTTTCTTTTATGGAGTTTGTCCATTATTCATATGGTTACATATTTTAAAAAACATAAAAACCATCTAAGTGCAATAATTGCGCCAATGCTAAAAATAGTTTATGCAGAAAATAGTTTACAATTTTTATGAGAAAAGAGTGAACAGTTTTACTTAATGCAAAAAACAGATTTTATGAATACAGTAAGCAAATTCGAATATATAGTAATCATGATGGTAGAGAACAAATTTTATTAACATAGAAACATATTTTATCAATGCAGAAAAACAAATTCGATTATTGTGAAATTTAAACATGAAAAAGCATTCAGATTTGGCCTTTTAATTTAGAAAACACGATTTTACTAGTTGTTTTATGAGAAAACAACGAACAATTTTTTAAATAGTGAACAGAAAATAATATACGCATAAAAGAGAGTGAACAGTTTTTTAAATAATGCTGAATAGAAAATAATTTTATGCAGAATGCTAGAAATAGTTTATGTAGAAAACAGTAAACAATTTTTATGAGAAAACAGTGAACAGTTTTAATTAATGCAAAAAATAGTTTTTATAAATGCTGTAACCAGATTTGAATATACAATAAATATCATGTGCAGAGAGAAACTTTTATTAATGTAGAAACAGATTTTATCAATGCTAAAAAATATATTCGATTATTGTGAAATTCAAACATGAAAAAGCATTCAGATTTGGCGTTTAAATTTAGAAAACATGATTTCACTGGGTGTTTTATGAGAAAATAGTAAAACATTTTTTAAATAGTGAACAAAAAATAATTTATGCAAAAAAGAGAGTGAACAATTTCTTAAATAATGTTGAATAGAAAATAATTTTATGCAAAATCATAGAAATTGTTTATACAGAAAACAGTGAACAATTTTTATGAGAAAACAATGAACAATTTTAATTAATGTAGAAATTAAATTCATATTTCGAAATTAAAATCTCTATATTTTACAATGCTTCTATTTAGATAAATAAAAACATAAAAAAGCTACTTATTTTTATCTTTATGTTTATTTGTTGATTATCCCCAAACCAAAAAAAAATTACACGGTACTCGAGTTTGGTAAACTTGAGTACCGTAGAAATAAAATTTTTTGCATTTTATTTATAAAAGGTACTTGAGCCTGGTATATTCGAGTATTGTGTTGCATGGTACTCGAGTTTACCAAGCTCGAGTACCACATAATTTTTTTTAATCGCACAAATTCCAACTCAGCAGTGCCACGGTGGCAAAACTGATGAGGAACTCGAGTTTCTGAAACTCGAGTTCTAGAAAAAGTGGTAGTTTGCCATTTATTTCCGAAACAGTGTTTTTTTGCTAAAAATTTTGAAAAAATGTGGTATTTGGCCATTTTAGCCTCCAACAATGGTAGTCTTAGGAGGTACCTCCTTTATAACTGACCCACACCAATGAGAGAATATTGATTGATCATCAAACTGGTGGTTTATCCCAAGTGTGAACATCATGTGGGGCGATAGGTTTTTTTTTTTTTTTTTTAAAGTCACATCAAATATCAGTCAATAGTCAACTCTTTGATGGAAGGGATTATAAAAGACTAACATTAAAACCCTCCCCCTCAAAAAAGAAAAAAAAAAGAAAAAGAAAGGTACATATCTTAAGTATCCAGTATGAAACCAGTATAACATCCTAGTTTTTTTTTTTTAAAGAAGAAAAAAAAAAAAAAAGGAGTGTCAATACGTTGAGGATACACCTTTGATATGAATTAGATATCATTGTAACCTAGTCCCCAATAGTTAGAGATAGGCCAAACTTGTAACAATTTTTATTTATAATTTTTATATATTAGTTTTAGTGTATAACACTTATCTAGTTATCTTAAATTTATTTTTTGAATCTTAGTTTGTATTCTAAACATCATTTGATGGCCATGGATTCAATTTATTATTCATTATTATTTTTAAATTCATATGTACTTAATAATATATGAAACATAAATGCTTAACAATTAAAAAAAAAAAGTAATTAATACACGTAGGGCTAGCCTAACAAATTTGGAGGCCTAAGAAAATATATTCAAATGAGGCTTTTTGTTACCACTTAAATAATATTTAACATTTTCTCAACAAAATATATATATATATATATATATATATTTAACTAGTGTTTAATATCATAAATTTTTTGATTAAAAAAAACATTCTTTTTATTTTATATTATTTTTTGTGAAAAAAAATGTTAATGTTGTAACAAATTGTACTATAAAAAAACTGACAAACAATGTAGCAACAAATGTGATTTGTGAGACTTCAAGAAGATAATAAATAAGTATATGAATGAATGATGATAGGGATATTATAAATTTTATAACATGAGGCTTACAACGATGTATCACCAATCATAAAACGTAATTTAAATTTGAATCTATTAGGTTTTTGAAGTCCACAAATTATATTAATTGTCATATCAATTTATAAAGGTTATGAATAAAATTTATAATATTTCTAGTATTTCCTATATGAATTACTTCTTATAATTAGTGGTACATATATTTGTAAGACCTATGCATTTAAAGTTATCTTATCTATAACATTACTCAATTCTTTGGGACTTATATAAAAGTAGAAGAAAAATGTAAAACTATTTTTTTTTCTTTCTATATCTCTGTTAATGTCTATTACGTTGTGGGTTTTAGGCCCAAATAAATTACTTGTATAGCACACATTCTTGTTCTACACTCTTACTTATACTGCACACATATTTACTTGTACTGTACACATATGCCTCCTATATAAAGGCACTCATATATATTCTTTGATGATGAAATACAATACTACATATTTCAGTATTTCTAACATGATATCAGAGCCACTGCTCTGACCTTTTCTTAGCAGTCTTGTCTTTATTAGTGTTACTCCATTCTCAACATCGCTTTCGCCGTCACAACAGTTGCCACAGCCTCTTGCTATTGAACCTCTGACATCTTCCAGCTGTTGTCTTTGGGTTCCGGACCTGCAGCCCCTGTCGTTGAGGAGTCCTACATCACACAGACCACTGCACGTGTCATCACCGCCATGAATATTGCTCCGATTACATTTCTGCTGGTATCACTAAGATCATCTTGCGCCGATCTACATGTTGGTGGAAGCCTCGTAGTCATCGGAGACCACATGCGCCTTTACGCGCTGCCCAAAGCTTCTGCGTCAAAGCCCATACGCTGTCCTCGGCTTCAGCTAACATCACCCGTGACGTCATTAGTGCCACATCAGCCCTAGCTTACGTCAACATCCAGTCATCTGCTGATGTCAGCACCACGTCATCTTGCTGATGTCATCCACTAACCTGTTGACCATGTTGACTTTGACCGGGCCATTGACTTTGACCGTTGACTTTCTCCAGGGTTGACTTTTGCAGTCCAGGTTCTCATTACCCAGTTTTTTGCATCGATTTCATTTTTGCAGTTTGTTTTTGCATATTGTGTCTCTAAATGGATAAAAATGATATTTTTTCCTCACCCCATCAATATTATATTGGAGGGGAATAATAATTATTTATCTTAGTCTCAAGCTATGCATAGTTTTCTTAAGGATCGCATGCTCTGGCATTATTGTATTGGTGCAATTACTATTCCTGTCAAGGGAGTAAGTGAAGAAGATGTTGTCTTCCTTGGTCGCATGATTGAATGGGATAGTCACAACCACATGATCCTCACATGGATTCGGAACACTTCCATTCCCTCCATCTCCAATCCGTTGGGTAGCTTTGATGATGCAAAATCAGCATGAGATATGTTGGCCAAAAGGTACTCCACTACTCACGGATTCATGAAATATCAGTTAGTGGTTGAATTGCATCAACTCAGGCAAGAATCGGGGCAATCTATCAATGACTACTATGATCAGCCTCACTTCATTTGGGACCAAATTGACTTTTCTGATCCAACTTGAGCATGCTCAAAGGATGCTCAGCAATATACTTCCATTAGAGATGAATTTCGCCTTTATGAATTCTTGATGTCACTTCATAAGGACTTTGAGCCCATTCGAGGTCAACTTCTTGATCGCAGTCCTCCTCCCTCTCTTGATACTGCTGTGAACGAGTTGGTTAGAGAAGAAGCTCGTCTTGCAACCCTTCAAGCCCAGAATAAGCTCAATGTTTTGGCTATTACTCCTTTTGCTCCACCCATAAAGCAACCTCAGCAATCAGGTGATTCCTCTGGCTCTAGCAATCGTCGCAAGCAGGCCAACAAAAAGTTCTGCAACTATTGCAAACGTCCTGGCCACACCATTGAGACTTGTTACCATCGCAACAAATCTACTGTTGCTGTTACTAATACTGAGCCTACTTTGCCAATGCCTTCCATTTTAGCTGAGTCCCAATTTTTTGGATCCACTATCAACCTCTCCCCTATTGAACTACAGGAGATCATAGCTCAGGCTGTTTGTATGGCTGGTAATGCATCTCTTTCTACTGCTCTCTTAGTTCTACCCGATAAGTCTTAAACTTGGCTTTTTGATTCTACTTGTTACAATCACATGACACCTCACTTGTCCTTATTCTCCAAACTTGACCCTGCACCACATCCTCTAAATATTCATATAGCTAATGGTTCCACCATGTATAGGAATAGTCTAGGTTTTGATTCAACCTCCAACCTTTTTGTTCCTGGAGTCTTCCATGTATCTGATCTATCCTATAATTTGTGTTATGTGGGACAATTAGCTGAACTAGGTTATCGCCTTATTTTTTACTATTTTGGGTGTATTGTGCAAGATCTTAGGATGAGGGCAAGAGCTTGGGACCGGCCCTAGAGTTGGGGATATGTTTCCCATGGACAATTTTCATCTTCCACTTGTTGCTCTTGTTTCTATTGCTGTTGTAGCTGCTGCAATTTCTTCCTTACCTTCTCTCACACTTTGGCATTCTTGTCTTAGTCATGAACCATCTTCTCGGGTACAACAGTTAGTTTTTAAGGGTTTATTGGGTTCTATATCTAAAGACAATTTTGATTGTACTTCGTGTCAGTTAGGAAAACAGCTAGCTTTGCCTTTCAACAATAGTGAATCCATTTCTAATAGTATTTTTGAGTTAATTCATTCTGATGTTTGGGGACCTTCTCTTGTTGCTAGTATTGGTGGATCTCGATATTTTGTTGTTTTTATTGATGATTATTCTTGTTATAGTTGGATTTTTCCTATGAAATCTTGTTCTGAAATTTTACCAATATATAGCAACTTTGCAAAAATGGTTGAAACACAATTCTCCAAACATAACAAAACTTTTTGATTTGATAATACTCTTGAATATACTCAATATGTGTTTCAAGCTTTATTACATTCCTATGGCACTGTACATTATCTAACTTGTCCAAATACCTTTTAGCAAAATGGTCGAACCGAAAGAAAACTTCGTCATATTCTTGACACTGTTCGTGCTCTTCTTCTTTCTACCAAAGTTCCTGCCCCATTTAGGGGTGAAACTGCTCTTCATGTTATTCATGCTATTAATCGCATTCCAAGCACTTTCATCCATAATTAGACTCTGTATGAGTATCTTTTTGGGTCACCCCTTGACTATCATCACCTTCGCTCTTTTGGATCTCCTTGTTTCATTCTTCTTTAGCTTCATGAGCACAACAAACTTGAGCCTCGATCTAGACTTTGTTATTTCCTTGGTTATGGAGAAACTCAAAAAGGGTATAGGTGTTATGATTCTATCTCTCATCATCTTTGTGTTTCTCGTAATGTTGTCTTTTGGGAACACTGATTGTTTGTTTAACTCTCTCACTTTCATTCTTCCCTGACTACCTCCACTATTTTAGAAATCTTTACAGATGAGTCTCTTATTCCTTCTACAAATACTCTTGATCCTCCTTTGGACTTCTCTATCCAACCTCCAGATATTTTTTATGCTTCTCCTAGACAGGTCGAAGATGAACAAGTTTATGACGAGCTACCCCACCTTAAGCCTAGGTCCCCTGCTCCTACTTCGCCTGAAGATCCTCCGCAAGACATTCCACCTCGCTACTCAACTTGGGTAAGATCCATTCCTGCACATTTACTTAACTATCATTGTTACACTATCCTTACTACACTTCACGAGCCTTACACCTATCATGAGCCCTTCACTGACCCTTTATGGCAGATTGCAATGAAAGAGGAAATTGATACATTAACCAAAAACCATACTTGGGATCTGGTCACTTTCCCTCTTGGACAGTCTATGGTTGGTTGTAAGTGGATCTATAAGATCGAGACTCACTCTGATGGGTCCATTGAGTGCTACAAGGCTCGTCTTGTTGCAAAAGGTTTTTACATAGAAGTATGGAATTGATTATGAAGAGACCTTTGCTCTAGTTGCTCGTAACTCATCTGTTCATGCCCTTTTAGCTATTGCTGCTGCTAGTAAATGGAATCCTTTTTAGATGGATGTTAAAAATGCCTTCCTTAATGGGGATCTAAGTGAAGAAGTCTATATGCAACCTCCTCCTGGTCTTTTTGTTGAATAACACAGGGTTTGTTACCTTCAACATGCACTTTATGGTCTTAAACAAGCTCCACGAGCTTGGTTTGCCAAGTTTAGCTCCACTATCTTTCGCTTAGGTTACATTGCCAAACCTTATGATTTTGCCTTATTTCTTCGTTGCACTGATAAAGGTACCATTTTGCTTCTCCTATATGTGGATGATATGATCATAACTGGTGATGACCTCGGTGGCATTCAAGAACTCAAGAATTTTCTTAGTCAGCAGTTTGAGATGAAATATCTTAGACATCTCAGCTATTTCATGGGTTTTGAAATTACTCATTCCACATATGGTCTTTATATTACTCAAGCCATGTATGCTTCTGACCTTTTGTCTCGATCTGGATTCACTAACAGGAAAATTGTTGACACTCCAGTTGAACTTAATGTGCATTTGACACCCTCGAGAGGGGGGAGGGGAAACCATTGTCTAATCCCTCTCTTTACAGACGATTGGTTGGTAGCCTAGTTTATCTCACAGTTACTTGTCCTGACATTTCCTATGCTGTTCATCAGGTGAGCCAGTATCTGTTTACTCCACGATTGATTCACTATGCTGCTGTTTTACTCATTCTTCGATACTTGAAGAGCACTCTCTTCCATGGCCTTTTCTATTCAGCTCAATCTCCTCTTGTACTTTATGTATTCTCTAATGTTGATTAGGCATGAGATCCCACTGATCACAGGTCCACTACGGGTTATTGCTTTCTCCTTGGTTCTTCTTTGATTTCTTGGCGAAGTAAGAAACAAACTTTTGTGGTCCACTCCAATATTAAAGCAGAATATTGTACCCTTGCTGATACCATATCTGAGCTCCTTTGGCTACGATGGCCTCTTAAGGATTTAGGTGTGTCCACACTCTCTGCTACTCCTTTTTATTATGATAACCAGAGTGCTATTCATATTGCTCACAATGATGTCTTCCATGAACGGACTAAACACATTGAGATTGATTGTCATTTTATCTGTTATCATCTTGTCCATGATGCTCTCAAGCTTTTCTTAGTCTCCTCCAAAGATCAACTTGCAGATATCTTCACCAAGTCACTTCCTAAGGGACGCACTTGTGATTTGGTTGACAACCTCAAACTGGTCTTACATCCACCTTGAGTTTAAGGGGGGCTGTTAACGTGCATTATGTTGTGAGCTTTAGGCCCAGCTAGATTACTTGTATAACACACATTCTTGTACTATACTCTTACTTGTACTACACACATATTTACTTGTACCGCACACATATGCCTCCTATATAAAGGTACTCATTTATATTCTTTGATGATGAAATAAAATTTCTACAGATTTCAGTATTTCTAACAATCTCAAAAAAGAAAAAGAAAAAAAAAATCAAATCTTGTCCCAAAATTTGGGGCTCTCTCTAGTAGGGAGCTCTAGGCAATAGTCTAAGTGGCCTAGACTTAGGACCGGCCCTAAATACACATATCCTCAATGTATCATATTTGTACCCATTTTGGCATCCATGCATCTTAGAATAAGACAGAGACTGACCCTAAGTTACCTCTTAAACAAGCTTGTATTTCTATAAAAAAGGATTTGATAAAGGTATGCCATTAGGTACAAAGAATTCTCTCTAAAATTAATATCAACTTGTGGAGTTTCTCTTCAAAACACTTGAACAATTATGCCTAAAGGTGTATGGTCCATTTAACCCTGCTGGGCTGCCCCCACTTGTTGAAAGAACAAGTAAAAGAAAATGTATTGCCTTTGTGCTAAAGCTTTGAACGTGAAAGTAAGTTGGATGCATTTTCACTGAATGGCCGAGCGACCAGCTGAAACTGATAAGTCGTAATCCTTCCTTTTGGTTTATCATGACTATTATTCGCATTGCTGTAGACGTATGAAGAAGACCTAGTCATATAAGAGACTTTTAAGAGTCTAGACACCAAGTTTCAGTCTCTAATAAGATTAATACATAGACAGTTCTTTTTCTTATTAAGATTAAGAGAGAAGTAGTTGGACATAAGAGTGAAGTAGTACACACGTGTACATAATAGTTTTTATTTTTAATAATTTGGTAGTTGCAGTGGTGGGGCGGAGGGATTTGAATCTTGAATGCTTACATGATAATTTTTGACATTCTTAACTTAGGTAGAGTTTTTTTAGGTTTAGTACATTAGGTTTTAGGATTAAATTCAAATATATGACTTTGTAAAATTTAATTGTCTTAAAAAAATTGTGTTTTATTCTCAAAAAAAAAAAAAAAAAAATTGTGTTTTATTGATCAATACAACCAAGCTATTGAATTTGATTTGGAAATTTTAATGTACAAACATAAGGAATTGTAGCTAAATTTTGCATGGACTCATTTATGAAAGTGCTTCAATTCTTGGAGTTTGGATATTAAATGGGGCCATTATGCCTAATGGAAATATAACTTTCTCGCCCCACCAGTCACTTTCTATACATAGGAAATGAACCAAAGTCTGGAAAAAAATCATAGACAGCAAAGAAATTTAAGGCTCTTAATTAAATGCCTTAAATTTATCAAGGCAGTTTTATTTTTGGAAAAGCTTTAATCCTGACCGTTTATTTGAATACATATTGCATATATACCATCTTGCAACAATAGTTGAGCGATACTAATTAGAGGAAAGGTGAGTATAATAACGAAAAACTTTAGAAGAAGTTAGTGTAATTTAACTTGAATAAATTTCCTTAATAAACATTTTCTTTGAGCATCTAACAACAACCTTGAATTGTCACCGCGCGCTACTGTTATTGTTTCTAATGAATGCTCGTTGTTGATAATTTTGTCGCTGAAGTCCAAAATTCTTGTAGTATAAGTTAGGTCTTAAACTAGCTTGTGTTTCTTCCAAAGGGTTTCATAAATTTAGGTCATTGGTTAGAAGAATTCTCTCTAAAATTAATATCAAGTTGTGGGTTTTCTCTTCAAACGCTTGGTCACAATTATGCCTGAAGGTGTTTGGTCTCATTCCACAATGTATACTTGTCTCTTGTGTTTTAAGAGTCTTGTGTTTTAGTGGGCACTGTGTCTGCCCCACTTGTTAAAAGAAAAAGAATATATCTTGCCTTTGAGTCGAAGTTTTGAGTGTGAAAATTAAGTTATAGATGCATCGCATCACTGTATGGACAAGTGAACATCTAAAACGGATATGTTGTAATCCGTCCTCTAGGTTTATCATGATTACTATGCATGCACATTGAATTTTATGTATGAAGACCTAGTCAAAAGAGATTTTCAAGAGTCAAAGACACCGAGTTTAGTCTCTAAGATGAATATATGGACAGTTCTTTTTGTCATTGAGATTAGTAATTGTTAGAAATACTGGAAGATTGTATTGTATTTCTTGAATAAAAGAATATACATCAGTGCCTTATATAGGAGGCATAAGTGTGCGGTACAAGTAAAGTGTAGTACAAGTACAAGTGTGCTATACAAGTAAGGCAATTGGGCCTAAAGCCCACAATATACATTAACAGCCCCCCTCAAACTCAAGGTGGATGTGAGACCAGCTTGAGGTTGTCAACTAAATCACGAGTGCGACCCTTAGGAAGTGACTTGGTGAAGATATCTGCAAGTTGATCTTTGGAGGAGACGGAGAAAAGCTTGAGAGCACCATGGACAAGATGATACCGGATAAAATGACAATCAATCTCGATGTGTTTAGTCCGTTCATGGAAGACATCATTGTGAGCAATATGAATGGCACTCTGGTTATCACAATAAAGGGGAGTGGCAGAGGATGTGGATACGCCTAAATCCGTAAGAAGCCATCGTAGCCAAAGGAGCTCAGATGTGGTATCAGCAAGGGCACGATATTCTGCTTCAGTACTGGAGCGAGCCACAAAGGTTTGTTTCTTACTTCGCCAAGAAATTAAAGAAGAACCAAGGAGAAAGCAATAACCTGTAGTGGACCTGCGGTCAGTAGGATCTCCTGCCCAATCAGCATCAGAGAATGCACGTAGTACAAGAGGAGACTGAGCTGAGTAGAAAAGGCCATGGAAGAGAGTGCCTTTCAGGTATCGAAGAATGCGCAGAACAGCAGCATAGTGAGTAGATCGTGGAGCAGACAAATACTGGCTCACCTGATGAACAGCATAGGAGATGTCTAGACGAGTGACTGTGAGATAAACTAGGCTGCCAACCAATCGTCTGTAAAGAGAAGGATTAGATAATGGTTTCCCTCCTGTGGGAGTTAGATGCACATTAAGCTCAACTGGAGTGTCAACAATCTTGCTATCAGTGAGTCCAGCTCGAGACAATAGTTCAGAAGCATACTTGGCTTGAGTAATATAAAGTCCATCTGTAGAATGAGTGATTTCAAGACCCAAGAAGTAGCTGAGATGTCCAAGATCTTTCATCTCAAACTGCTGATTGAGAAAAACCTTGAGTTCTTGAATGCCATTAAGGTCATCACCTGTTATGATCATATCATCCACATACAGGAGAAGTAAAATAGTGCCTTTGTCAGTGCGACGAAGAAATAAGGCAGAATCATAATGACTGGCCATGTAACCCAAGCGAGAGATGGTAGAGCTGAATTTGGCAAACCAAGCTCGTGGAGCTTGTTTAAGGCCATAAAGTGCACGTCGAAGGTGACAAACCTTGTTTGATTCAACAGAGAGACCAGGAGGAGGTTGCATGTAAACTTCTTCACTTAAATGTCCATTAAGGAATGCATTTTTGACATCCATCTGAAAAAGGTCCCATTTTCTGGCAGCAGCAACAGCTAAGAGGGCACGAACAGATGAGATACGAGCAACTGGAGCAAAAGTCTCTTCATAATCAATCCCATACTCCTGTGTGAAACCTTTTGCAACAAGACGAGCTTTGTAGCGCTCAATGGACCCATCAGAGCGAGTCTTAATCTTATAGATCCACTTACAACCAACCACAGATTTCCCAGGGGGGAGAGTCACCAAGTCCCAAGTATGGTTTTTAGATAATGCATCAAGCTCCTCTTTCATTGCAATCTGCCATAAAGGGTCAGTGGAAGCCTCACGATAGGTGTGAGGCTCGTGCAGTGTAGCAAGGGCAGTGTAACAATGATAGTCAAGTAAATGTGTAGGAACAGATCTTACCCGAGTTGAGTGACGAGGTGGAATGTCTTGTGCATGATCGTCAGGCGGAGCAGGAGCAGGGGACCCAAGCTCAGGGTTGGGTAGCTCGTCTTCAACCTGTTCATCTTCCACCTGTTCATTAAATGGTGAACTAGGAAAGGGATCAAGGATATCTGGTGGTTGGACAGAGAAGTCTACAGGGGAATCAGGAGCAACTACAGTAGGATCAGGAGCAACAACAGGAGGAATATGTGCCTCATCTGGAAAAAGATCTGAGACAGATGAGGAAGATAGAGAGGCACGGAAGTGAGAGAGCTCGACAAAGGAGCGATGTTCCCAAAATACAACATTGCGGGAGACACGAAGACGATGAGAGACAGGATCATAACACCGATACCCCTTTTGAGTTTCACCATAGCCAAGAAAACAACAAAGCCTTGACCGAGGCTCAAGTTTGTTATGCTCATGTGGCTGAAGAAGAACGAAACAAGCAGAACCAAAGGAGCGAAGGTGGCGATAATCTGGAGGTGACCCAAAAAGGCGCTCATATGGAGTTTGATTGTGGATAACAGGACTTGGAATGCGATTAATAGCATGAACAGCATGAAGAGCAGCTTCGCCCCAAAAAGGAGCAGGAACTTTAGCGGAGAGAAGGAGAGCACGAACAGTGTCAAGAATATGACGAAGTTTTCGTTCGGCTCTACCATTTTGCTGAGAGGTACCTGGACAAGTTAGATGATGAACAGTGCCATAGGAATGCAAAACAGCTTGGAAAGCATATTGAGTATACTCAAGAGCATTATCAGATCGAAATATTTTGATACGTTTGGAAAATTGAGTTTCAACCATTTTTGCAAAATTAGAATATACTTGTAATAATTCAGAACGATGTTTCATAAGAAAAATCCAGCTATAGCGGGAATAATCATCAACAAAGACAACAAAATATCGAGATTCACCAATACTAGAGACCGGAGAAGGCCCCCAAACATCAGAATGAATAAGGTCAAAGATATCAGTGGATATTGATTCACTAGAATTGAAAGGCAAAGCTGGTTGTTTTCCTAACTGACATGAGACACAATCAAAATTTTCTGTAGACACTGAACCTAACAAACCTCTAGAAGCCAATTGTTGTACCCGAGAGGAAGATGCATGACCAAGACGAGTATGCCAAAGTGCAAGGGAAGGAATTGAAGAAACTGCAGCAGCTGCAGCAACAGAAACAGGAGCAACAAGTGGAAGACGAAGGTTGTCCACGGGAAACATACGCCCAACTCTGGGACCGGTCCCAAGTTCCTGTCCCGTCCTCGGATCCTGCACAATACACCCAGAATAATCAAATATAATGCGATAACCCAACTCAGCTAATTGTCCCACAGAAAATAAATTGTAAGAAAGGTCAGGAACATTAAAGACCCCAGGAACCGAAAGGTTGGAAGTCGAAACAGAACCGATATTATGACCAGACATTGTGGAACCATTTGCTGTGCGAATATTAATAGGGTGTGGTGCAGGTTTGAGTTCAGAAAATAAGGACGAGTGAGGTGTCATGTGATTGCAACAAGCGGAATCCATAAGCCAAGAGGAGGGAGACATACCAGATAAAGCTGAGAGAGAAGAGGAGTAAGATGCATTACCAACCATACGAATGACATTGGCGATGATATTTTTAAGGTCATCTGTGGACATGGTGAAAGTGCGTTCTGAAGACTTAGACTGTGCAGAGATAGGAGCCATTGGTTGGACACTCTCAGTGTTAGCAACAGTAGCAGCAGAAATTGAAACAGCTGATTTGTTGCGACGATAGCAAGTCTCAATACTGTGGCCAAAACGTTTGCAAAAGTTGCAAAAACGTTTGCTAAATTGTCGATGACAATTATTGCAACAAGAAGAAGACCTGTCCTTATTCTTCATTTAGAAGCAAAATATGCAAAAATAGACTGCAAAAATGAAATCTACGCGAAAAAACTGGGTAAGGAGCACCTGGACTGCAAAAAGTCAATTCTGAGAAAAAGTCAACGGTCAAAGTCAACCACAAGTCAAAGTCAACGGTCAAAGTCAACGCTGGTCAACGGTCTGGTCAACGATGACGTGGCAGATGACGTCAGCGGATGACGTCAGCAGATGACGTGGAGCTGACGTGGCAGATGACGTCACCTAGGGCTGACGTCAGCAGGTGATCACTAGCGCGTGGCGGCGCGTGGAGGCGCGTGGAGGCGCGTGACACCGACGCCGAAACTTCTGGCGGCGCGTGGGAGCGCGTGAGAGGTCCGATGAAGACAAAATTTCACAGAAAGGTAGATCGGAGAGATTTCTTTCCGATGGTGTAATCTGTGGTCTGATCGGAGAAGCGGAAGCGGAGGTGGCGGCAGGCAGTGGTCTTTGATGTACTGAAGTCGCGGTGGAGGCAGTGGTGCTGCTCACAACAACGGCTGCAGATGACACCCAAGAAGACAAGACTGCTGAAGAGCGGCACACCAAAGGATTAGAGCAGTGGCTCTGATACCATGTTAGAAATACTGGAAGATTGTATTGTATTTCTTGAATAAAAGAATATACATCAGTGCCTTATATAGGAGGCATAAGTGTGCGGTACAAGTAAAGTGTAGTACAAGTACAAGTGTGCTATACAAGTAAGGCAATTGGGCCTAAAGCCCACAATATACATTAACAGTAATAGTAGTTGGTCATAAGGGTGTTACGTAAAGGTTAGTTCCCGTATGTGAGAGCGTGGCGTAGTACACATGTATGCATGATAGTTTCTTACACTTTAAATTTAAGTACAGTTTTTTAAATACAGTCTAAGATCGATGACGTTTCTTTTCTCATTAATATTAAAACTAACAGTTGGCCATAAGGGTATTACGTAAGGTACGGGCTCAATTCCCCTATGTGAGAGGATGACATAGTAATCAAGTATACATAATAATTTCGGAGAAAATGAACATTTGTCCCTTTCACCAAAACTTTTCAACAAAATGCCCCATATCTGAAACTAAATAGAGAGCCCCTGTTTTGAAACTTGATTTTCTAAAAATCGAGTTTCAATTTAAAACTTAATTTTTGGACAATCAAGTTATAGCGAATTGAAAAATAAAAAATAAAAAAATTTCTGGAACTCAAATTCATGGAACTCGAGTTCCTTGAAAAAATTCAAGTGGAACTTGAGTTCCATGAACTTGAGTGTTTTATATGGAACTCGAGTTCCGAATTTTTTTTTTTTCTAAGTCCATGTTCGCTATAATTCGATGTCCCAAAAATCGATTTTTACATTTGGAACTCGATTTTTAGAAAATAGATTTTCAAAATAGAGGCATTTTCTTAATTAGTTTTAGACATGAGGCATTTTGCTGGAAAATTTGTGAGAAAATGGTAAAAGCCCATTTTGGCCTAATAATTTCTAACATTTTGTACTTGGGTAAAATTTTTTATTCACAGTCTAAGATGACTATATGAACAATTCTTTTTTTCATGAAGATTAGGACTAATAGTTGGTCATAAGGGCATTACGTAAGGGTTAATTCCCCGTATCTGAGAGGGTGGCATTGAACACACACATATATACATAATAATTTCTAACATTCTTAACTTAGGTATAGTTTACATACAAATATAAAATATTTTAGGTTTTTGCCAAGAATTTTATAACTTAATTAATTGGCACCATCTAGTATTTTCATAGAAATATTTGAAGTTTAAAACACCCCTCTCTCAAAAATTGAATTATTAAAAAAAAAAAAATTAAGTTCTTCAATTTAAATTCAAATGCATAACTGTATCAAATTTATGTCTTTGAAAAAGGTTGTGTTTCATTGGTAATACATTTAATTTGTGTGATTGAATTTAATTAGAAGAATATATAACACATAAGTAACTTTACTTGAGTTTTCCTTGACTTATATATGAAACTGAAAGTACTGCAATTCTTCGGATAGTAAGTTTAGGTTACGTTGTTGGTGGCATATAAAGACAGCAAAGAAATTAAAGGCTCTTAATTAAATGCTATAAATTTAATACCATCTTCCAGCAATCACTGGACATTGGGAACTGATCATGAGGGACTTTGTAATATGAGAGACATCGGGTAATTCTTAGGTACTTTCTACGGAGAATGATATACACTCATCTCACATTTATGGTAGGGTCTATTCATTAAATTTATGGTGGAGTTCATTATAAATGTGAGATGATGAAACATCATTTTTCCATACTCTGAGAGTACTTAAAAATTTTCCAGAGACATTATTCAGTTCGCCAGATTTTATGTCATAACACCATTGGTCCTACGTCTAGAAATGTAGTTGGCCATTCTTGACTAGATTTTATTTTTCTGCAATTGACTGGAAGTTCATTCTTATCGACTCCTGCCCTCTTGGGTCTAGTCCTATAGGAACGGCATGGCGCCGGATAATACATATTTGTGGGTGGTTGGCGTTCTAGCTAGTCTTACTCATTGCACATATAATAGTGAACAAATAACCAAGATTGAAATGTTAAAAATTCATTTTTAATCTTCAATTTTCTCCCCTTCATTTTGTACTTTTCCACCCATCTAATTTTTACATCTCCCAAATCCACAATTATCGAACACTGCCAACTGATCACGAAGGATCTGTACGTGTCATTTAAGAATTACTACATTTGAGAATTACTGCTTATTTTAGTAGTTTATTTACATAGTTTATTTATCAAAAAAATATGATTTTTGATCAACTTTATGTTAAATGTGTTACAAAATATTAAAAGTTAGTTTATTTATAAAAAAAAGTTTGAGACAATAAACAACTTAATACGAGGACATCAATCAATTGGCCATATTTTATACTACAACAAAGATAGCATCACCGTTGTCCTCGTACGTCATGAGCCGTAGTTGGCCATTCCTGACTTTTTTTTTTATTAAATATTTTTCTGCAATAATTGACCAAATGGCATGGTTCTTATAGAGTCATAGTGTTCATAGCTCTTGTCCTACATAGGAATGTTCATGGATATTTGTTTTTTTTTTTTTTGGGGGGGGGGGGGGGGGGGGGGGGTGGTGGCTTTGCTAATTGCTTGAATGCTTGTTGCTGTCAAATGGAATTCTTTGAAGCTTTTGGGCTTTTATTTCACTAAGAGACAGTAATTGTCAATGAAGGTGCATGTGTTTATACCACAGAATTTTCTTCAGGAATTTTCTTTCAGACTAGTCCTGAAGAAAATTCATCAATTTATTATTTAATTAGGAAAATCATCATTCACAATATATATATATATATATATATATATATTTGTGTATGTGTGTGTTGAAGAGTCTACTTCTTTATTATACAAGAGGAAATCAAATCCCCATTCACAAAATTTTTTATAAATTTATTTTTTTTGACTTGGAAAATCACCATTCACAAGAAATAAAGAGTCTAATTTACTTTATTTAAAATGTGAAATGGTTAATGGTGGAGTCACATTATACTCTGTGTAGTTATACCCACTTAATTTTATAAGTTTGGGTTATAAAGACAAATTAAATAACAGTATTTTTGTTAGTTCTAATTAAATTAACTGATAAAGTATCTTATCATCAAATAAGAGATTTAAGATTTGAATTTCGCTCACACCAAAAAGTTAACTGGTGTCTTAACATGATGGTAAACAACATTTATCATGAAGTGAAAGGCATATATCGAAATTCTATTGAATTTATAAAAATAATAAAAAAAAGAACGTATTTCCAAACTAATGTAGACTCAATTATGGAATCTTTGTTAAAAATGTTTGGCCTCTTGTAATTTGAAAAACCTATGGATAGATTAAATAGAAAGGGAAAAATGTATATTAATTTTCTAATTGTGGTCCCTTAATGGAAAAAAATATATTAATTTTCTAGTTTTTTGTAGAGCTTAAAAAAAAAAAATAGCAAATCCACTATAGCTTTTTACATTCTAAATTTTGCTCATGGAGTGGGTATGTAGTGGTGGTGGTCGAGGAGGCATTAAGAAAATATTTTTGTTGTTGATAATTCTATATTTAGGGGAAGGATAATTTAAACTTTAGAAGTTTTTGATGAAAATATCAAAAAATGTCAATTGAACTACAAAATTCTTGATATTAAGACGAATATTAATATTAAGAATTATAAAAACAATAATATTAGTAGTGAAAGAATTTATATTAATGAAACTTTACCCATGAAATTCAAACTTAATAATAGGATGATTTAAAGTCTTAAGAAAAATTTTGCAAAATTTTTTAATTACCCTTTTTTTAAACTGTGGGGGAGCAAAAACTTGGGCCTTTGCGTCGGGCTTAAATCCCACACTTTAATAATAATACGTCCGAGGAGAAGAAATCATGAGAGAGAGCCCCGTAATTGATAGTAGAACGTATAAATGTCCAAGGGTGTTGGTCCGAGAGGGTCATCCTCCTCGGATCTGACATATGTCAATAAAGTGAGCTTCATTGTACCCTAGACCACCTTCCAGGAAGCTCCAATAACGAAGATAGACTTCAAATGTATAGAGAAGGGATAAGAACCTAGAAATATCTAAGGAAAAAGCTGCTACCACCGCATTAAATGCATTACAGCAGCTTTCCTGGCCACATTAATGTGGAGAAGACCTCGAACAGTGTTTTCAGCCACTTTTATTCCCAAAAAGTAAGAAATCTGTGGGAAAGGAGACAAAAACTCAAATACAAGGCTAGATAGTAGACAAGTGGACGGTGGGATGGAAAAAAGGAGGACTATATAACAGAGGAGAATCTCCAGAAGAAGGGGATCGAAAGGAAAAAAAAAAAAGAACATTGAGTAAGATTCACTGTGTCAATAGGAAGAACACTATCAAAAGTAACTAATTCATCCAAGAACATACTCCTCGGACACCATCTGAAACCACCCACTTATTCAAAATTTACTCCTCGGACTTGAGTTTACCCTTTAATTATGTGTTTTATCCTCCTCGGACAGGGTCCTAACCCCTATTAGCTGCTGTAAAACCCCTTACCAGCCCAATTCTTTCACCCACTCTCTTACAAATTTATTGTATTGGGATTATTGGGCCCATATCCTATTCTATCTGGGTTTGGACTGCACTTTGTGACCCTACAATTGGCGCCGTCTGTGGGAAGAATTAGAGCTAGTAAAGTTTATAACAGCTATGGTGGGTTCAGAACCACAGCAGATCGGTCCACCCCATGCAGAATCAGTTAACGTTCATCAACAAGGCGAGCTCCACAACCTTGAACAGGGAAATCACGTAGATAACCAGCAAGAGGGCAGCTCGCAGACGATTCATGCTAGAAGAAGTGGCTATCGACGAAGGAGTCACTTGGTACAAGGGCAAGCTAATGAAAAGGATTTGCAACGAGAAATTGAAGATCTAAAAAAGAAACTTCAGCGTGCACAACAAAAGCAAACCCCTTCAAGCTTTAATGTTTCTTCCAATGATGAAGGAGATGCCAGTTACGAGGAACGCTCAAAGACTCCACCCACCGAATCCTATTCTTATGAAGAGGAACACTCTCACAAGAGGAGGAGAAAAAGTTCGTTTGGGAGGGGAGTAGGAACAAAGGTCATGAAGAAGGCTCTGAGCCAAATTTCTAAGTCCCCCTTTACTCGGGGAATAGAAAGGGCAAAGCTTCCCAAACGCTTTCACCAACCCACTTTCACCATGTATAACGAACGTACCGACCCTGTAGAGCATGTAAGCCAATTCAAACAGAAGATGGCAATTCACTCTCAGGACGTAGCCTTACTGTGTAGAGTGTTCTCCTCCAGCTTAGGACCGATGCCGATGAGGTGGTTCGATGGGTTGAGGACTAATTCCATCAGCTCCTTCAAGAAGCTTACTCAATCATTCTGTTCCCGGTTTATTACATGCAGTAGGGTTCCTCAGCCCCTAGATTCTCTGCTGTCTATGACAATGAGAGAAGGAGAATCTGTGAAGTCGTATGTTGAAAGGTATTGGGAGATGTTTAACGAGATTGACGGCGATTTCGATGAGGTCGCTATCAGAACTTTCAAGGTCGGCCTTCCCTCCGAACACGGTTTGAGAAAATCCTTGACAGGTAAACCGGTCACCAGTTTGCGACAGCTAATGGATAGGGTGGACAAGTATAAAAGGATAGAAGATGATCAACAACAGGGGAAAGGGAAAGCCAAGTTTATCCCTCAAGAAATGAGGGAATTTAGGTCGAACAAATACAATAATAACCGGCCGAGAAGGGATTATACTGAGCAGCAGGTGTCAAATAACAATCAGGTGGTCGGAGCTATATTATGAGAACCCGTGCATCAAGTTTTGGAAAAGGTTAAGAACGAGCCTTTCTTCAAATGGCCCAATAAGATGATGGGAAACCCTGAAAAGAGAAATCGAAATCTCTACTGTCAATACCATCGAGACCATGGTCACACAACCGAGGATTGCAAAAGTTTATGGGATCATCTGGACCAACTCGTCCGAGAAGGCAAATTGAAACAACTGTTGCATCATTCTAGTAGTCTGGGTGGTCAAACTGATACTCGGTCGGAAAGGGAGAATCCTTCACGACCCCCTCTCGGAATTATCAACGTTATTTTTGCGGTGCCTGGTAGAACGGGGTCATACCCTTCTAGAGTAATGTCCGTGGCTCGCATGTTTCCCAAGCATAGTAGCTACGAGTCGAAGAGAGCTAAACTGGACCAGTCCTTGATCATGGGATTCTCAAATAAAGACAAGATTGGAACTATTCAGCCTCATGATGACCCCCTAGTGATCATTCTCCGAATAGGAGGTTATGACGTGAAGAGAGTAATTGTGGATCAAGGTAGTGCGGCCGAGATCATGTATCCTGATCTTTTCAAGGGGTTGAATTTAAGAACTGAAGATCTGACATCTTACAATTCTCCTCTAGTAAGTTTTGAAAGGAAGGTCGTTATCCCGAAGGGACAGATCAGACTACCAGTGCAAACTGGATCGGAAACAGTGGAAGTCGATTTCATTGTAGTAGATGCGTACTCCCCTTATACAGCAATTGTTGCTAGACCTTGGCTTCATACTTTAGAAGCAGTCTCTTCCACCCTGCATCACAAGATCAAATACCCAACCAGAGGCAAAATAGAAGAAATACTAGGTGATCAAACCATGGCGCGACAATGCATGATAGCAACCATCCAACACAAGCCTGAAGTAGAACCTGTGACTCACGGAGATGAGTTATAGCAGTTAAAACCCCCAATGTTATCTAGCGGTGGGACATCCGATGAGGTGAAATGTGAAGATCTTGTGAAAATCACAATAGGAGATGATCCGGAGAGGTTTTTTCAAGTCGGATCTCAACTACCTCAACAAGAGAGGGAGGAACTGGTAGAGTTCCTTAAAAAGAAACATCGATGTCTTTGCCTGGAATGCTTATGAGGCTCCAGGGGTGAATTCAGACTTCATTTGCCACCACTTGAATGTTAATCCGTTAATAACTCCTAAAAAGCAGCTCCCTCGTCATCCATCTAAAGAGCATGCAGAAGCAGTCCGTCAGGAGGTGACGAAACTCAAACAAACTGGGGCTATCAAGGAAGTCTTCTATCCCGAATGGTTGGCAAACACGGTAGTAGTCAAGAAAAAAAGTAGGAAGTGGCGAGTTTGTGTTAATTTCACAGATTTGAATAAGGCTTGCCCTAAAGATCCATTCCCCATGCCCAAGATTGATCAGCTGGTGGACGCCACTGTCGGCCATCCTCGGATGAGTTTCTTGGACGCCTTTTAGGGTTATCATCAGATACCTTTGGCCTTGGACAATCAAGAAAAAACTGCCTTTGTTACTCCAGTCGGGAATTACCATTACAAGGTGATGCCATTTGGCTTGAAGAATGCAGGTTCCACCTATCAGAGAATGATGATGAGGATGTTCGAATCATTATTGGGGAAAAACATTGAGATTTATATAGACGACATGGTGGTGAAAAGCAAAATGGTGTCGGAACACCTTGGGGACCTTCAAGTTGTCTTTGAAATTCTCAGAAGCTATAAGCTACGTTTAAATGCTTCCAAATGCTCATTTGGTGTAGGATCGGGGAAATTCTTGGGTTACATGGTTACTCACCAGGGAATTGAAGTTAATCCTGACCAGATTACAGCCATCAACAATATGCGAACTCCTCGAAACCCAAAAGAAGTGCAAAAGCTAACTGGAATGGCTGCCGCTTTAAATAGATTCATATCTCGATCCGCAGATAGATGCCGACCTTTCTTCTTATTGATCAACAAATGGAAGAACTTTGAATGGACAAAGGAGTGTGCCGAAGCCTTTCAGCAACTCAAAGACTATCTAGCTCGGCCGCCAGACATGTCTAGTCCTTTCGCGGAAGTGCGTTATCTACCACTAGAAAAAGCTATCCTGGCAGTGGTGCTTGGCACGCGCAAGTTGCCTCACTATTTCCAAGCGCATACAGTGGTTGTTCTTACACAGCTCCCACTAAAAACTATACTCAGAAGTGTCTATTACACGGGAAGGATAGCCAAGTGGGGAACAATCCTGGGGGCTTTCGATATCAAGTACATGCCTCGTACTTCCGTGAAGGGACAGGTCCTCGCCGACTTAGTGGCAGAATTCACCGAACCTGAAGCGGATGAATTACTAGCAGATAGAAACAAGGATGAAAGATTGGTAGATACAATCTCCCAGTACTGTCCTCCGACATGGGAAGTATATGTAGATGGAGCATCAAACCAAAAAGGCTCAGGGGTTGGATTAGTATTGACATCTTCTGAGAAGGTTATCGTTGAGAAGTCTCTGCGGTTAGACTTTCCAGCCACGAATAACGAAACGGAGTATGAAGCTCTATTAGAAGGAATGGCCATGGTCCAAAGAATGGGACGTAAGTCCATAAAACTCTTCTCGGACTCAAGGTTGGTTGTTGGTCAAGTAAAAGGGGAATTCGAAGTCAAAGATGAAAGAATGTGGGGGTATCTTAGTCAAGTTAAAATCATGTAAACGAAATTTGAATCCTTTAGCTTACTATATATCCCAAGAAGTGGCAATGCACATGCGGATTCTTTGGCCACGCTTGCAACCTCCTCGGCACAGAACTTGCCTCGAATAATCCTTGTTGAGGACCTGCACAGACCCTCGGCAACAGTAAACATAGTTTAAATCAATCAAGTGAGAGCGGGGCCAAGTTGGATGGATTCGGGCCAAGTTTAAGGAAGATATTTTGCCTGAGGAGAAAATCGAAACTGACAAAATACGAAGGAAAGCTACTAGCTATTGGTTGTCGGAAGACAACAAGCTATATAGGCGTTCCTTTTCAGGACCTTATTTGCTATGCGTTCATCCCGACCAAGTTGAATCACTCTTAGAAGAGATGCATGAAGGAATCTGTGGAAGTCATACTAGAGGCAGATCCCTAGCACATAAGGCCATTACTCAAGGTTATTGGTGGCCAAATATGCAGAGAGAAGCTTTGGAATATGTTAAAAAATGTGATCAGTGCCAGCGGTACTCACCGAGCATACACCAACCAGGGGGAATCCTTAATCCAATATCTAGTCCATGGCCATTTGCTCAATGGGGCTTAGATATCATCAGACCATTTCCTAAAGCAGTGGGAAACAAGAAATATCTCATAGTCGGCACAGACTATTTTACGAAGTGGGTTGAAGCGGAACCTCTGGCTAACATCCGAGATGTGGATGCAAAAAAATTCGTCTGGAAAAGCATTGTTACTTGATTTGGCGTCCCTCATGTGCTCATCTCAGATAATGGACTCCAATTTGATAACAAGATGTTCAGAAATTATTGTGGCGAGTTGGGGATTACTAACAGGTATTCTACTCCGGCTTACCCCCAAGGGAATGAACAGGCTAAAGCTGTAAATAAAGTCATATTAAGTGGATTGAAGAAGAGATTGGATGATGCAAAAGGTAAATGGGTGGAAGAACTTCCACACGTACTCTGGACTTACAGAACCACGCTTCGCAGGTCCACTGGAGAAACCCCTTTCTCAATGACTTATAGGGCTGAAGCGGTCATCCCTTTGGAATCTGGGTTCCTGACGACGAGAACCAGCTCGTTCAACCCAAAAGACAACGATGAGCAACTGGCAAGAGGTCTAGATTTGATTGAAGAAAAGAGAGAGAACGCAATGGTTCAGTTGGCCATTATCAGCAGAAGCTAAAGCGAGGTTATGATGCCCATGCAAGGATAAGACCTTTAACCCCTGGCGACTTGGTACTGCGTAAAGTTGTGGGCTCGGCAAGAAATCTGGCGTGGGGAAAATTGGGTCCAAATTGGGAAGGACCATATCGTATCACCTCCAACACTGGCATTGGAGCATACTTCTTAGAAGACCTAGACGGACTTGTAATACCCCGCCCTTAGAATGTCAATAACTTAAAAAGGTATTATTATTAATAAATGTGCATTTGATCCATATTTGTTCTTTATGTGAAATGTGTATGCCACTCATGCGGTTCTATTAAGTGTTTAAACTTAAATCCAGTCATGCATGAGTCCTCGGACTAGATGATTTGGGTTAGTTAACACTCTTACAGTTCTCTGAAGTGTTTAAACTTAAATCCAGTCATGCATGAGTCCTCGGATCAGATGATTTGGGTTAGTTAACACTTGCAGTTCTCTGAAGTGTTTTAAACTTAAATCCAGTCATGCATGAGTCCTCGGACCAGATGATGTTGGGTTAGTTAACACTCTTGCAGTTCTATTAGGTGTTTAAACTTAAATCCAATCATGAATGAGTCCTCGGGCTAGATGATTTGGGTTAGTTAACACTTTTGCAGTTCTCTGAAGTGTTTAAACTTAAATCCAGTCATGCATGAGTCTTCGGACCAGATGATTTGGGTTAGTTAACAATCTTGCAGTTCTATTAGGTGTTTAAACTTAAATTTAATCATGAATGAGTCCTCGAGCCAGATGATTTGGGTTAGGTAACACTCTTACGGTTTTATGAAGTATTTAAACTTAAATCCAGTCATGCATGAGTCCTTGGAC
>JAXUIC010000377.1:7500-40515 GCA_035136125.1 Quercus rubra | reverse complement strand
GTAATAGAAAATTCCAAAAAATAGCAAAAAAATTCAAAAAATTTAAAACTACCATTATGGCTCAATTTCAAGCCACCCATAGGTTGAAGGAGGATGAGAAAGGAAAAAAATAAAAATTATCGGTTTGTTCCGTTCCTGCCCGCGTCTAATATAAAATTCAAAAAAAAAATTCCAAAATAAACAATACCATTTTTTCTCATTTCAAGCCAAAATAGGATTGGAAAAGGCCGAGAGAGCGAGAAAATAGAATTATCGATCTGTCCCCTTTCCTACCAGACGCGTAATAGAAATCCCAAAAAATTGCAAAAAAAGTCAAAAAAAATTAAAAATTCACATTTCGGCATGGATTATTAGCCCAAATAGTTCGAAACAAGAAAGAAACAATAAAATAAAAGTTTATCAGGTTTGTTCCGTTCCTAACCCGTGCGGAATAGAAAAGACTGAAAAAAAAAGCACAAAAATTAAAAAAATTTTAAAATACCATTATGGCATCATTTCAGCCAAAATAGTTTGGAAAAGGCCAAGAAAGAGAGAAAATAAAGTATCATTTCGTTCGTTCCTCCGTGAACGCGTTATAGAAAATTTCCAAAACAGTAGCAAAAAATTACGGAGACAAAAAAAAAAAAAACAATTATGCTTCATTTCAGCCCAAATCAGTTGAAATTGGATTTCACAAGGGAGAATATAAAAATTATCGTTTCGTTCCGTCCATACCTGACACGTAATAGAAAATTTTAACAAATAGCAAAAAAATTAAAAAATTACCATTATGGCTTCATTAAAGCGAATAGGTTGAAAAGATCGAGAAAAAAGAAAATAACTTTGTCATCGGTTCGTTCCTACCCAACGCGTAATAGAAAATTTCTTTCCAAAAAATAGCACAAAAAATCAAAAATAATTTAAAACTACCATTATGGCTCACTTTAGCCACCATAGGTTGAAGGAGGATGAGAAAGAAAAAAATAAAAATTATCGGAGTTTGCTCCGTTCCTGCCAGCCGTCTAATATAAAATTCCAAAAATAAATTCCAAAAACTTCAAAATAAAAATACCTTTTTTCTCATTTCAAGCCCAAGATACCGGGTGGCAAAAGGCCGAGAGAGAGGAGAAAATAGAAATATCGATCTGTTCCGTCCTACTCCTATCGCGTAAATAGAAAATTCCAAAAAAATTGCAAAAAAAATTCAAAAAATAAAAATCACAGTTCGGTTGATTATCAGACCAAAATAGTTCGGAAACAACGGGAAAAGAGAGAAAAATAAAAGTTATCGGTTTGTTCCGTTCCTACCCGACGCGGAATAGAAAATGCTGAAAAAAAAGCAAAAAAATTAAAAAAATTAAAAAATACCATTATGGCATCATTTCAAGCCAAAATAGTTTGGAAAAGGCCAAGAAAGAGAGAAAATAAAAGTTATCATTTCGTTCCGTTCCTACCTGACGCGTTATAGAAAATTCCAAACAGTAGCAAAAAAATTACGAAAAAAAAAAAAAAAAAACAATTATGGCTTCATTTCAAGCCAAAATCAGTTGAAATTGATGAGCAAGAGAGAATATAAAAATTATACGTTTCGTTCCGTCCATACATGACACGTAATAGAAAATTTTAAAAAAATAGCAAAAAAATTAAAAACTAAAAATACCATTATGGCTTCATTTAAAGCCAGAATAGGTTGGAAAAGATCGAGAAAAGAAAGAAAATAAATCTTGTCGTTCCGTTTTCGTTCCTACCCAACGCGTAATAGAAAATTCCAAAAAAATAGCAAAAAAATTCAAAAAAATTAAAACTACCATTATGGCTCAATTTCAAGCCACCATAGGTTGAAGGAGGATGAGAAAGGAAAAAAATAAAAATTATCGGTTTGTTCCGTTCCTCTGCCCGACGTCTAATATAAAATTCCAAAAAAAATTCCAAAAAAATTTCAGAAAATAAAAAATACCATTTTTTCTTCATTTCAAGCCAAAATAGGATGGAAAAGGCCGAGAGAGAGAGAAAATAGAAATTATCGATCTGTTCCATTCCTACCCGACGCGTAATAGAAAATTCCAAAAAAATTGCAGAAAAATTCAAAAAATTAAAAAATCACATTTCGGCTTGATTATCAACCAAAATAGTTCGGAAAGGAATGAGAAAGAGAGAAAATCAAAGTTATCGGTTTGTTCCGTTCCTACCCGACGCAGAATAGAAAATGCTGAAAAAAAAGCAAAAAAATTTAAAAATACCATTATGGGATCATTTCAAGCCAAAATATTTTGGAAAAGGCCAAGAAAGAGAGAAAATAAAAGTTATCATTTCGTTCCGTTCCTACCTGATGCGTTATAGAAAATTCCAAAACAGTAGGAAAAAAATTACGAAAAAAAAAAAAAAACAATTATTGCTTCATTTGAAGCCAAAATCAGTTGAAATTGGATGAGCAAGAGAGAATATAAAAATTATATTTTCGTTCCGTCCATACATGACACGTAATAGAAAATTTTAAAAAAATAGCAAAAAAATTAAAAAAATTAAAAAATACCATTATGGCTTCATTTAAAGCCAGAATAGGTTGGAAAAAATCGAGAAAAAAAGAAAATAACTGTTGTCGTTCCATTTCGTTCCTACCCAACGCATAATAGAAAATTCAAAAAAAATAGCAAAAAAATTCAAAAAAATTTAAAACTACCATTATGGCTCAATTTCAAGCCACCATAGGTTGAAGGAGGATGGGAAAGGAAAAAAATAAAAATTATCGGTTTGTTCCGTTCCTGCCCGACGTCTAATATAAAATTCCAAAAAAAAATTCCAAAAAATTCAAAAAACCATTTTTTCTTCATTTCAAGCCAAAATAGGTTGGAAAAGGCCGAGAGAGAGAGAGAAAATAGAAATTATCGATCTGTTCCGTTCCTACCCGACGCGTAATAGAAAATTCCAAAAAAATTGCAAAAAAATTCAAAAAATTAAAAAATCTCATTTCGGCTTGATTATCTGCCAAAATAGTTCGGAAAAGAACGAGAAAGAGAGAAAATAAAAGTTATCGGTTTGTTCCGTTCCAACCCGACGCGGAATAGAAAATGCTGAAAAAAAAAGCAAAAAAATTAAAAAATACCATTATGGCATCATTTCAAGCTAGAATAGTTTGGAAAAGGCCAAGAAAGAGAGAAAATAAAAGTTATCATTTCGTTCCGTTCCAACCTGACGTGTTATAGAAAATTCCAAAACAGTAGGAAAAAAATTACGAAAAAAAAAAAAACAATTATGGCTTCATTTCATGCCAAAATCAGTTGAAATTGGATGAGCAAGAGAGAATATAAAAATTATAGTTTCCTTCCGTCCATACAGGACAAGTAATAGAAAATTTTAAAAAAATAGCAAAAAAAATTAAAAAATACCATTCTGGCTTCATTTAAAGCCAGAATAGGTTGGAAAAGATCGAGAAAAAAAGAAAATAACTCTTGTCGTTCCGTTTCGTTCCTACCCAAAGCGTAATAGAAAATTCCAGAAAAATTCAAAAAAACTTAAAACTACCATTATGGCTCAATTTCAAGCCACCATAGGTTGAAGGAGGATGAGAAAGGAAAAAAATAAAAATTATCGGTTTGTTCCGTTCCTGCCTGACGTCTAATATAAAATTCAAAAAAAAAATTCCAAAATAAAAAATACCATTTTTTCTACATTTCAAGCCAAAATAGGTCGGAAAAGGCCGAGAGAGAGAGAAAATAGAAATTATCGATCTGTCCCGTTCCTACCAGACGCGTAATAGAAAATTCCAAAACAATTGCAAAAAAATTCAAAAAATTAAAAAGTCACATTTCGGCATGACTATCAGCCAAAATAGTTCCGAAAAGAAAGAGCAAGAGAGAAAATAAAAGTTATCGGTTTGTTCCGTTCCTACCCGATGCGGAATAGAAAATGCTGAAAAAAAAGCAAAAAAATTAAAAAAATTAAAAAATACCATTATGGCATCATTTCAAGCCAAAATAGTTTGGAAAAGGCCAAGAAAGAGAGAAAATAAAAGTTATCATTTCGTTCCGTTCCTACCTGACGCGTTATAGAAAATTCCAAAACAGTAGCAAAAAAATTACGAAAAAAAAAAAGAGAACAATTATGGCTTCATTTCAAGCAGAAATCAGTTGAAATTGGATGAGCAAGAGAGAATATAAAAATTATAGTTTCGTTCCGTCCTTTCATGACACGTAAAAGAAAATTTTAAAAAAATAGCAAAAAAATTAAAAAATTAAAAAATACCATTATGACTTCATTTAAAGCCAGAATAGGTTGGAAAAGATCGAGAAAAAAAGAAAATAACTGTTGTCGTTCCGTTTCGTTCCTATCCAACGCATAATAGAAAATTCCAAAAAAATAGCAAAAAAATTCAAAAAAATTTAAAACTACCATTATGGCTCAATTTCAAGCCACCATAGGTTGAAGGAGGATGAGAAAGGAAAAAAATAAAAATTATTGGTTTGTTCCGTTCCTGCCCGACGTCTAATATAAAATTCCAAAAAAAAATTCCAAAAAATTCAAAAATAAAAAATACCATTTTTTCTTCATTTCAAGCCAAAATAGGTTGGAAAAGGCCGAGAGAGAGAGAAAATAGAAATTATCGATCTGTTCCGTTCCTACCCGACGCGTAATAGAAAATTCCAAAAAAATTGCAAAAAAATTCAAAAAATTAAAAAATCACATTTCGGCTTGATTATCAGCCAAAATAGTTCGGAAAAGAACGAGAAAGAGAGAAAATAAAAGTTATCGGTTTGTTCCGTTCCTATCCGACGCGGAATAGAAAATGCTGAAAAAAAAGCAAAAAAATTAAAAAATACCATCATGGCATCATTTCAAGCTAGAATAGTTTGGAGAAGGCCAAGAAAGAGAGAAAATAAAAGTTATCATTTCGTTCCGTTCCTACCTGACGCGTTATAGAAAATTCCAAAACAGTAGGAAAAAAATTACGAAAAAAAAAAAAAAACAATTATGGCTTCATTTCATGCCAAAATCAGTTGAAATTGGATGAGCAAGAGAGACTATAAAAATTATAGTTTCGTTCCGTCCATACCTGACACGTAATAGAAAATTTTAAAAAAATAGCAAAAAAATTAAAAAATACCATTATGACTTCATTTAAAGCCAGAATAGGTTGGAAAAGGCCGAGAAAAAAAGAAAATAACTCTTGTCGTTCCGTTTCGTTCCTACCAAAAGCGTAATAGAAAATTCCAAAAAAATTCAAAAAAATTTAAAACTACCATCATGGCCCAATTTCAAGCCACCATAGGTTGAAGGAGGATGAGAAAGGCAAAAAATAAAAATTATCGGTTTGTTCCGTTCCTGCCCGACGTCTAATATAAAATTCAAAAAAAAATTCCAAAATAAAAAATACCATTTTTTCTTCATTTCAAGCCAAAATAGGTTGGAAAAGGCCGAGAGAGAGAAAAAATAGAAATTATCGATCTGTCCCGTTCCTACCAGACGCGTAATAGAAAATTCCAAAACAATTGCAAGAAAATTCAAAAAATTAAAAAGTCACATTTCGGCATGATTATCAGCCAAAATAGTTCGGAAAAGAAAGAGAAAGAGAGAAAACAAAAGTTATCGGTTTGTTCCGTTCCTACCCGATGCGGAATAGAAAACGCTGAAAAAAAAGAAAAAAACTTAAAAAACTAAAAAATACCATTATGGCATCATTTCAAGCCAAAATAGTTTGGAAAAGGCCAATAAAGAGAGAAAATAAAAGTTATCATTTCGTTCCGTTCCTACCTGACGCGTTATAGAAAATTCCAAAACAGTAGCAAAAAAATTACGAAAAAAAAAAAAAAAAAATTATGGCTTCATTTCAAGCCAAAATCAGTTGAAATTGGATGAGCAAGAGAGAATATAAAAATTATAGTTTCGTTCCGTCCTTACATGACACGTAATAGAAAATTTTAAAAAAATAGCAAAAAAATCAAAAAATACCATTATGGCTTCATTTAAAGGCAGAATAGGTTGGAAAAGATCGAGAAAGAAATAAAATAAATCTTGTCGTTCCGTTTTGTTCCTACCCAACGCGTAAATGAAAATTCCAAAAAATAGCAAAACAATTCAAAAAAATTTAAAACTACCATTATGGCTCAATTTCAAGCCACCATAGGTTGAAGGAGGATGAGAAAGGAAAAAAATAAAAATTATCGGTTTGTTCCGTTCCTGCCCTACGTCTAATATAAAATTCAAAAAAAAAAATTCCATTTTTTCTTCATTTCAAGCCAAAATAGGTTGGAAAAGGCCGAGAGAGAGAGAAAATAGAAATTATCGATCTGTCCCGTTCCTACCAGACGCGTAATAGAAAATTCCAAAACAATTGCAAAAAAATTCAAAAAATTAAAAAGTCACATTTCGGCATGATTATCAGCCAAAATAGTTCGGAAAAGAAAGAGAAAGAGAGAAAATAAAAGTTATTGGTTTGTTCCGTTCCTACCCGATGCGGAATAGAAAATGCTGAAAAAAAAAGCAAAAAAATTAAAAAAATTAAAAATACCATTATGGCATCATTTCAAGCCAAAATAGTTTGGAAAATGCCAAGAAAGAGAGAAAATAAAAGTTATCATTTCGTTCCGTTCCTACCTGACGCGTTATAGAAAATTCCAAAACAGTAGCAAAAAAATTACGAAAAAAAAAAAAAAAACAATTATGGCTTCATTTCAAGCCAAAATCAGTTGAAATTGGATGAGCAAGAGAGAATATAAAAATTATAGTTTCGTTCCGTCCTTACATGACACGTAAAAGAAAATTTTAAAAAAATCGCAAAAAAATTAAAAAAATTAAAAAATACCATTATGGCTTCATTTAAAGCCAGAATAGGTTGGAAAAGATCGAGAAAAAAAGAAAATAACTGTTGTCGTTCCGTTTCGTTCCTATCCAACGCATAATAGAAAATTCCAAAAAAATTCAAAAAATTTAAAACTACCATTATGGCTCAATTTCAAGCCACCATAGGTTGAAGGAGGATGAGAAAGGAAAAAAATGAAAATTATCGGTTTGTTCCGTTCCTGCCCGACGTCTAATATAAAATTCCAAAAAAAAATTCCAAAAAATTCAAAAATAAAAAATACCATTTTTTCTTCATTTCAAGCCAAAATAGGTTGGAAAAGGCCGAGAGAGAGAGAAAATAGAAATTATCGATCTGTTCCGTTCCTACCCGACGCGTAATAGAAAATTCCAAAAAAATTGCAAAAAAATTCAAAAAATTAAAAAATCACATTTCGGCTTGATTATCAGCCAAAATAGTTCGGAAAAGAACGAGAAAGAGAGAAAATAAAAGTTATCGGTTTGTTCCGTTCCTATCCGACGCGGAATAGAAAATGCTGAAAAAAAAGCAAAAAAAATAAGAAATACCATTATGGCATCATTTCAAGCTAGAATAGTTTGGAAAAGGCCAAGAAAGAGAGAAAATAAAAGTTATCATTTCGTTCCGTTCCTTCCTGACGCGTTATAGAAAATTCCAAAACAGTAGCAAAAAAATTACGAAAAAAAAAAAAAAAACAATTATGGCTTCATTTCAAGCCAAAATCAGTAGAAATTGGATGAGCAAGAGAGAATATAAAAATTATAGTTTCGTTCCGTCCTTACATGTCACGTAATAGAAAATTTTAAAAAAATAGCAAAAAAATTAAAAAATACTATTATGGCTTCATTTAAAGCCAGAATAGGTTGGAAAAGATCGAGAAAAAAAGAAAATAACTGTTGTCGTTCCGTTTCGTTCCTATCCAACGCATAATAGAAAATTCCAAAAAAATAGCAAAAAAATTCAAAAAATTTAAAACTACCATTATGGCTCAATTTCAAGCCACCATAGGTTGAAGGAGGTTGAGAAAGGAAAAAAATGAAAATTATCGGTTTGTTCCGTTCCGGCCCGACGTCTAATATAAAATTCCAAAAAAAAACCCAAAAAATTCAAAAATAAAAAATACCATTTTTTCTTCATTTCAAGCCAAAATAGGTTGGAAAAGGCCGAGAGAGAGAGAAAATAGAAATTATCGATCTGTTCCGTTCCTACCCGACGCGTAATAGAAAATTCCAAAAAAATTGCAAAAAAATTCAAAAAATTAAAAAATCACATTTCGGCTTGATTATCAGCCAAAATAGTTCGGAAAAGAACGAGAAAGAGAGAAAATAAAAGTTATCGGTTTGTTCCGTTCCTACCCGATGCGGAATAGGAAATGCTGAAAAATGAAAAAAATTAAAAAAACAAAAAATACCATTATGGCATCATTTCAAGCCAAAATAGTTTGGAAAATGCCAAGAAAGAGAGAAAATAAAAGTTATCATTTCGTTCCGTTCCTACCTGACGCGTTATAGAAAATTCCAAAACAGTAGCAGAAAAAATTACGAAAAAAAAAAAAAAAACAATTATGGCTTCATTTCAAGCCAAAATCAGGTGAAATTGGATGAGCAAGAGAGAATATAAAAATTATAGTTTCGTTCCGTCTTTACATGACACGTAAAAGAAAATTTTAAAAAAATAGCAAAAAAATTAAAAAAATTAAAAAATACCATTATGGCTTCATTTAAAGCCAGAATAGGTTGGAAAAGATCGAGAAAAAAAGAAAATAACTGTTGTCGTTCCGTTTCGTTCCTATCCAACGCATAATAGAAAATTCCAAAAAAATAGCAAAAAAATTCAAAAAATTTAAAACTACCATTATGGCTCAATTTCAAGCCACCATAGGTTGAAGGAGGTTGAGAAAGGAAAAAAATTAAAATTATCGGTTTGTTCCGTTCCTGCCCGACGTCTAATATAAAATTCCAAAAAAAAATTCCAAAAAATTCAAAAATAAAAAATACCATTTTTTCTTCATTTCAAGCCAAAATAGGTTGGAAAAGGCCGAGAGAGAGAGAAAATAGAAATTATCGATCTGTTCCGTTCCTACCCGACGCGTAATAGAAAATTCCAAAAAAATTGCAAAAAATTTCAAAAAATTAAAAAATCACATTTCGGCTTGATTATCAGCCAAAATAGTTCGGAAAAGAACGAGAAAGAGAGAAAATAAAAGTTATCGGTTTGTTCCGTTCCTACCCGATGCGGAATAGGAAATGCTGAAAAAAAAGAAAAAAATTAAAAAAACTAAAAAATACCATTATGGCATCATTTCAAGCCAAAATAGTTTGGAAAATGCCAAGAAAGAGAGAAAATAAAAGTTATCATTTCGTTCCGTTCCTACCTGACGCGTTATAGAAAATTCCAAAACAATAGCAAAAAAAATTACGAAAAAAAAAAAAAAAACAATTATGGCTTCATTTCAAGCCAAAATCAGTTGAAATTGGATGAGCAAGAGAGAATATAAAAATTATAGTTTCGTTCCGTCCTTACATGACACGTAAAAGAAAATTTTAAAAAAATCGCAAAAAAATTAAAAAAATTAAAAAATACCATTATGGCTTCATTTAAAGCCAGAATAGGTTGGAAAAGATCGAGAAAAAAAGAAAATAACTGTTGTCGTTCCGTTTCGTTCCTATCCAACGCATAATAGAAAATTCCAAAAAAATAGCAAAAAAATTCAAAAAATTTAAAACTACCATTATGGCTCAATTTCAAGCCACCATAGGTTGAAGGAGGTTGAGAAAGGAAAAAAATTAAAATTATCGGTTTGTTCCGTTCCTGCCCGACGTCTAATATAAAATTCCAAAAAAAAATTCCAAAAAATTCAAAAATAAAAAATACCATTTTTTCTTCATTTCAAGCCAAAATAGGTTGGAAAAGGCCGAGAGAGAGAGAAAATAGAAATTATCGATCTGTTCCGTTCCTACCCGACGCGTAATAGAAAATTCCAAAAAAATTGCAAAAAATTTCAAAAAATTAAAAAATCACATTTCGGCTTGATTATCAGCCAAAATAGTTCGGAAAAGAACGAGAAAGAGAGAAAATAAAAGTTATCGGTTTGTTCCGTTCCTACCCGATGCGGAATAGGAAATGCTGAAAAAAAAGAAAAAAATTAAAAAAACTAAAAAATACCATTATGGCATCATTTCAAGCCAAAATAGTTTGGAAAATGCCAAGAAAGAGAGAAAATAAAAGTTATCATTTCGTTCCGTTCCTACCTGACGCGTTATAGAAAATTCCAAAACAGTAGCAAAAAAAATTACGAAAAAAAAAAAAAAACAATTATGGCTTCATTTCAAGCCAAAATCAGTTGAAATTGGATGAGCAAGAGAGAATATAAAAATTATAGTTTCGTTCCGTCCTTACATGACACGTAAGAGAAAATTTTAAAAAAATCGCAAAAAAAATTAAAAAAATTAAAAAATACCATTATGGCTTCATTTAAAGCCAGAATAGGTTGGAAAAGATCGAGAAAGAAATAAAATAAATCTTGTTGTTCCGTTTCGTTCCTACCCAACGCATAAATGAAAATTCCAAAAAAATAGCAAAACAATTCAAAAAAAATTAAACCTACCATTATGGCTCAGTTTCAAGCCACCATAGGTTGAAGGAGGATGAGAAAGGAAAAAAATAAAAATTATCGGTTTGTTCCGTTCCTGCCCGACGTCTAATATAAAATTCAAAAAAAAATTCCAAAATAAAAAATACCATTTTTTCTTCATTTCAAGCCAAAATAGGTTGGAAAAGGCCGAGAGAGAGAGAAAATAGAAATTATCGATCTGTCCCGTTCCTACCAGACGCGTAATAGAAAATTCTAAAACAATTGCAAAAAAATTCAAAAAATTAAAAAGTCACATTTCGGCATGATTATCAGCCAAAATAGTTCCGAAAAGAAAGAGAAAGAGAGAAAATAAAAGTTATCGGTTTGTTCCGTTCCTACCCGATGCGGAATAGAAAATGCTGAAAAAAAAGCAAAAAAATTAAAAAAATTCAAAAATACCATGATGGCATCATTTCAAGCCAAAATAGTTTGGAAAATGCCAAGAAAGAGAGAAAATAAAAGTTATCATTTCGTTCCGTTCCTACCTGACGCGTTATAGAAAATTCCAAAACAGTAGCAGAAAAAATTACGAAAAAAAAAAAAAAACAATTATGGCTTCATTTCAAGCCAAAATCAGGTGAAATTGGATGAGCAAGAGAGAATATAAAAATTATAGTTTCGTTCCGTCTTTACATGACACGTAAAAGAAAATTTTAAAAAAATAGCAAAAAAATTAAAAAATTAAAAAATACCATTATGGCTTCATTTAAAGCCAGAATAGGTTGGAAAAGATCGAGAAAAAAAGAAAATAACTGTTGTCGTTCCGTTTCGTTCCTATCCAACGCATAATAGAAAATTCCAAAAAAATAGCAAAAAAATTCAAAAAATTTAAAACTACCATTATGGCTCAATTTCAAGCCACCATAGGTTGAAGGAGGTTGAGAAAGGAAAAAAATTAAAATTATCGGTTTGTTCCGTTCCTGCCCGACGTCTAATATAAAATTCCAAAAAAAAATTCCAAAAAATTCAAAAATAAAAAATACCATTTTTTCTTCATTTCAAGCCAAAATAGGTTGGAAAAGGCCGAGAGAGAGAGAAAATAGAAATTATCGATCTGTTCCGTTCCTACCCGACGCGTAATAGAAAATTCCAAAAAAATTGCAAAAAATTTCAAAAAATTAAAAAATCACATTTCGGCTTGATTATCAGCCAAAATAGTTCGGAAAAGAACGAGAAAGAGAGAAAATAAAAGTTATCGGTTTGTTCCGTTCCTACCCGATGCGGAATAGGAAATGCTGAAAAAAAAGAAAAAAATTAAAAAAACTAAAAAATACCATTATGGCATCATTTCAAGCCAAAATAGTTTGGAAAATGCCAAGAAAGAGAGAAAATAAAAGTTATCATTTCGTTCCGTTCCTACCTGACGCGTTATAGAAAATTCCAAAACAATAGCAAAAAAAATTACGAAAAAAAAAAAAAAAAACAATTATGGCTTCATTTCAAGCCAAAATCAGTTGAAATTGGATGAGCAAGAGAGAATATAAAAATTATAGTTTCGTTCCGTCCTTACATGACACGTAAAAGAAAATTTTAAAAAAATCGCAAAAAAATTAAAAAAATTAAAAAATACCATTATGGCTTCATTTAAAGCCAGAATAGGTTGGAAAAGATCGAGAAAAAAAGAAAATAACTGTTGTCGTTCCGTTTCGTTCCTATCCAACGCATAATAGAAAATTCCAAAAAAATAGCAAAAAATTCAAAAAATTTAAAACTACCATTATGGCTCAATTTCAAGCCACCATAGGTTGAAGGAGGTTGAGAAAGGAAAAAAATTAAAATTATCGGTTTGTTCCGTTCCTGCCCGACGTCTAATATAAAATTCCAAAAAAAAATTCCAAAAAATTCAAAATAAAAAATACCATTTTTTCTTCATTTCAAGCCAAAATAGGTTGGAAAAGGCCGAGAGAGAGAGAAAATAGAAATTATCGATCTGTTCCGTTCCTACCCGACGCGTAATAGAAAATTCCAAAAAATTGCAAAAAATTTCAAAAAATTAAAAAATCACATTTCGGCTTGATTATCAGCCAAAATAGTTCGGAAAAGAACGAGAAAGAGAGAAAATAAAAGTTATCGGTTTGTTCCGTTCCTACCCGATGCGGAATAGGAAATGCTGAAAAAAAAGAAAAAAATTAAAAAAACTAAAAAATACCATTATGGCATCATTTCAAGCCAAAATAGTTTGGAAAATGCCAAGAAAGAGAGAAAATAAAAGTTATCATTTCGTTCCGTTCCTACCTGACGCGTTATAGAAAATTCCAAAACAGTAGCAAAAAAAATTACGAAAAAAAAAAAAAAACAATTATGGCTTCATTTCAAGCCAAAATCAGTTGAAATTGGATGAGCAAGAGAGAATATAAAAATTATAGTTTCGTTCCGTCCTTACATGACACGTAAGAGAAAATTTTAAAAAAATCGCAAAAAAATTAAAAAAATTAAAAAATACCATTATGGCTTCATTTAAAGCCAGAATAGGTTGGAAAAGATCGAGAAAGAAATAAAATAAATCTTGTTGTTCCGTTTCGTTCCTACCCAACGCATAAATGAAAATTCCAAAAAAATAGCAAAACAATTCAAAAAAAATTAAACCTACCATTATGGCTCAGTTTCAAGCCACCATAGGTTGAAGGAGGATGAGAAAGGAAAAAAATAAAAATTATCGGTTTGTTCCGTTCCTGCCCGACGTCTAATATAAAATTCAAAAAAAAAATTCCAAAATAAAAAATACCATTTTTTCTTCATTTCAAGCCAAAATAGGTTGGAAAAGGCCGAGAGAGAGAGAAAATAGAAATTATCGATCTGTCCCGTTCCTACCAGACGCGTAATAGAAAATTCTAAAACAATTGCAAAAAAATTCAAAAAATTAAAAAGTCACATTTCGGCATGATTATCAGCCAAAATAGTTCCGAAAAGAAAGAGAAAGAGAGAAAATAAAAGTTATCGGTTTGTTCCGTTCCTACCCGATGCGGAATAGAAAATGCTGAAAAAAAAGCAAAAAAATTAAAAAAAATTCAAAAATACCATGATGGCATCATTTCAAGCCAAAATAGTTTGGAAAATGCCAAGAAAGAGAGAAAATAAAAGTTATCATTTCGTTCCGTTCCTACCTGACGCGTTATAGAAAATTCCAAAACAATAGCAAAAAAAATTACGAAAAAAAAAAAAAAACAATTATGGCTTCATTTCAAGCCAAAATCAGGTGAAATTGGATGAGCAAGGGAGAATATAAAAATTATAGTTTCGTTCCGTCCTCACATGACACGTAAAAGAAAATTTTAAAAAAATAGCAAAAAAATTAAAAAAATTAAAAAATACCATTATGGCTTCATTTAAAGCCAGAATAGGTTGGAAAAGATCGAGAAAAAAAGAAAATAACTGTTGTCGTTCCGTTTCGTTCCTATCCAACGCATAATAGAAAATTCCAAAAAAATAGCAAAAAAATTCAAAAAATTTAAAACTACCATTATGGCTCAATTTCAAGCCACCATAGGTTGAAGGAGGATGAGAAAGGAAAAAAATAAAAATTATCGGTTTGTTCCGTTCCTGCCCGACGTCTAATATAAAATTCCAAAAAAAAAATTCCAAAAAATTCAAAAATAAAAAATACCATTTTTTCTTCATTTCAAGCCAAAATAGGTTGGAAAAGGCCGAGAGAGAGAGAAAATAGAAATTATCGATCTGTTCCGTTCCTACCCGACGCGTAATAGAAAATTCCAAAAAAATTGCAAAAAAATTCAAAAAATTAAAAAAATCACATTTCGGCTTGATTATCAGCCAAAATAGTTCGGAAAAGAACGAGAAAGAGAGAAAATAAAAGTTATCGGTTTGTTCCGTTCCTATCCGACGCGGAATAGAAAATGCGGAAAAAAAAGCAAAAAAATTAAAAAATACCATTATGGCATCATTTCAAGCTAGAATAGTTTGGAAAAGGCCAAGAAAGAGAGAAAATAAAAGTTACCATTTCGTTCCGTTCCTACCTGACGCGTTATAGAAAATTCCAAAACAGTAGGAAAAAAATTACGAAAAAAAAAAAAAAAATTATGGCTTCATTTCATGCCAAAATCAGTTGAAATTGGATGAGCAAGAGAGAATATAAAAATTATAGTTTCGTTCCGTCCATACATGACACGTAATGGAAAATTTTAAAAAAATATCAAAAAAATTAAAAAATACCATTATGACTTCATTTAAAGCCAGAATAGGTTGGAAAAGATCGAGAAAAAAAGAAAATAACTCTTGTCGTTCCGTTTCGTTCCTACCCAAAGCGTAATAGAAAATTCCAAAAAAATTCAAAAAAATTTAAAACTACCATTATGGCTCAATTTCAAACCACCATAGGTTGTAGGAGGATGAGAAAGGAAAAAAATAAAAATTATTGGTTTGTTCCGTTCCTGCCCGACATCTAATATAAAATTCAAAAAAAAAATTCCAAAATAAAAAATACCATTTTTTCTTCATTTCAAGCCAAAATAGGTTGGGAAAGGCCGAGAGGGAGAGAAAATAGAAATTATCGATCTGTCCCGTTCCTACCAGACGCGTAATAGAAAATTCCAAAACAATTACAAAAAAATTCAAAAAATTAAAAAGTCACATTTCGGCATGATTATCAGCCAAAATAGTTCGGAAAAGAAAGAGAAAGAGAGAAAATAAAAGTTATCGGTTTGTTCCGTTCCTACCCGATGCGGAATAGGAAATGCTGAAAAAAAAGAAAAAAAATTAAAAAAACTAAAAAATACCATTATGGCATCATTTCAAGCCAAAATAGTTTGGAAAAGGCCAAGAAAGAGAGACAATAAAAGTTATCATTTCGTTCCGTTCCTACCTGACGCGTTATAGAAAATTCCAAAACAGTAGCAAAAAAATTACGAAAAAAAAAAAAAAAACAATTATGGCTTCATTTCAAGCCAAAATCAGTTGAAATTGGATGAGCAAGAGAGAATATAAAAATTATAGTTTCGTTCCGTCCTTACATGACACGTAATAGAAAATTTTAAAAAAATAGCAAAAAAATTAAAAAATACTATTATGGCTTCATTTAAAGCCAGAATAGGTTGGAAAAGATCGAGAAAAAAAGAAAATAACTGTTGTCGTTCCGTTTCGTTCCTATCCAACGCATAATAGAAAATTCCAAAAAAATAGCAAAAAAATTCAAAAAATTTAAAACTACCATTATGGCTCAATTTCAAGCCACCATAGGTTGAAGGAGGATGAGAAAGGAAAAAAATAAAAATTATCGGTTTGTTCCGTTCCTGCCCGACGTCTAATATAAAATTCCAAAAAAAAATTCCAAAAAATTCAAAAATAAAAAATACCATTTTTTCTTCATTTCAAGCCAAAATAGGTTGGAAAAGGCCGAGAGAGAGAGAAAATAGAAATTATCGATCTGTTCCGTTCCTACCCGACGCGTAATAGAAAATTCCAAAAAAATTGCAAAAAAATTCAAAAAATTAAAAAATCACATTTCGGCTTGATTATCAGCCAAAATAGTTCGGAAAAGAACGAGAAAGAGAGAAAATAAAAGTTATCGGTTTGTTCCGTTCATATCCGACGCGGAATAGAAAATGCTGAAAAAAAAGCAAAAAAATTAAAAAATACCATTATGGCATCATTTCAAGCTAGAATAGTTTGGAAAAGGCCAAGAAGGAGAGAAAATAAAAGTTATCATTTCGTTCCGTTCCTACCTGACGCGTTATAGAAAATTCCAAAACAGTAGGAAAAAAATTACGAAAAAAAAAAAAACAATTATGGCTTCATTTCATGCCAAAATCAGTTGAAATTGGATGAGCAAGAGAGAATATAAAAATTACAGTTTCGTTCCGTCCATACATGACACGTAATGGAAAATTTTAAAAAAATAGCAAAAAAATTAAAAAATACCATTATGACTTCATTTAAAGCCAGAATAGGTTGGAAAAGATCGAGAAAAAAAGAAAATAACTCTTGTCGTTCCGTTTCGTTCCTACCCAAAGCGTAATAGAAAATTCCAAAAAAATTCAAAAAAATTTAAAACTAACATTATGGCTCAATTTCAAGCCACCATAGGTTGTAGGAGGATGAGAAAGGAAAAAAATAAAAATTATCGGTTTGTTCCGTTCCTGCCCGACGACTAATATAAAATTCAAAAAAAAAATTCCAAAATAAAAAATACCATTTTTTCTTCATTTCAAGCCAAAATAGGTTGGGAAAGGCCGAGAGGGAGAGAAAATAGAAATTATCGATCTGTCCCGTTCCTACCAGACGCGTAACAGAAAATTCCAAAACAATTGCAAAAAAATTCAAAAAATTAAAAAGTCACATTTCGGCATGATTATCAGCCAAAATAGTTCGGAAAAGAAAGAGAAAGAGAGAAAATAAAAGTTATCGGTTTGTTCCGTTCCTATCCGATGCGGAATAGGAAATGCTGAAAAAAAAGAAAAAAATTAAAAAAACTAAAAAAATACCATTATGGCATCATTTCAAGCCAAAATAGTTTGGAAAAGTCCAAGAAAGAGAGAAAATAAAAGTTATCATTTCGTTCCGTTCCTACCTGACGCGTTATAGAAAATTCCAAAACAGTAGCAAAAAAATTACGAAAAAAAAAAAAAAAAAAATTATGGCTTCATTTCAAGCCAAAATCAGTTGAAATTGGATGAGCAAGAGAGAATATAAAAATTATAGTTTCGTTCCGTCCTTACATGACACGTAATAGAAAATTTTAAAAAAATAGCAAAAAAATTAAAAAATACTATTATGGCTTCATTTAAAGCCAGAATAGGTTGGAAAAGATCGAGAAAAAAAGAAAATAACTGTTGTCGTTCCGTTTCGTTCCTATCCAACGCATAATAGAAAATTCCAAAAAAATAGCAAAAAAATTCAAAAAATTTAAAACTACCATTATGGCTCAATTTCAAGCCACCATAGGTTGAAGGAGGATGAGAAAGGAAAAAAAATAAAAATTATCGGTTTGTTCCGTTCCTGCCCGACGTCTAATATAAAATTCCAAAAAAAAATTCCAAAAAATTCAAAAATAAAAAATACCATTTTTTCTTCATTTCAAGCCAAAATAGGTTGGAAAAGGCCGAGAGAGAGAGAAAATAGAAATTATCGATCTGTTCCGTTCCTACCTGACGCGTAATAGAAAATTCCAAAAAAATTGCAAAGAAATTCAAAAAATTAAAAAATCACATTTCGGCTTGATTATCAGCCGAAATAGTTCGGAAAAGAACGAGAAAGATAGAAAATAAAAGTTATCGGTTTGTTCCGTTCCTATCCGACGCGGAATAGAAAATGCGGAAAAAAAAGCAAAAAAATTAAAAAATACCATTATGGCATCATTTCAAGCTAGAATAGTTTGGAAAAGGCCAAGAAAGAGAGAAAATAAGTCATCATTTCGTTCCGTTCCTACCTGACGCGTTATAGAAAATTCCAAAACAGTAGGAAAAAAATTACGAAAAAAAGAAAAAACAATTATGGCTTCATTTCATGCCAAAATCAGTTGAAATTGGATGAGCAAGAGAGAATATAAAAATTATAGTTTCGTTCCGTCCATACATGACACGTAATAGAAAATTTAAAAAAAATAGCAAAAAAATTAAAAAATATCATTACGACTTCATTTAAAGCCAGAATTGGTTGGAAAAGATCGAGAAAAAAAGAAAATAACTCTTGTCGTTCCGTTTCGTTCCTATCCAAAGCGTAATAGAAAATTCCAAAAAAATTCAAAAAAATTTAAAACTACCATTATGGCTAAATTTCAAGCCACCATAGGTTGAAGGAGGATGAGAAAGGAAAAAAATAAAAATTAACGGTTTGTTCCGTTCCTGCCCGACGTCTAATATAAAATTCAAAAAAAAAATTCCAAAATAAAAAATACCATTTTTTCTTCATTTCAAGCCAAAATAGGTTGGGAAAGGCCGAGAGAGAGAGAGAAAATAGAAATTATCGATCTGTCCCGTTCCTACCAGACGCGTAATAGAAAATTCCAAAACAATTGCAAAAAAATTCAAAAAATTAAAAAGTCACATTTCGGCATGATTATCAGCCAAAATAGTTCGGAAAAGAAAGAGAAAGAGAGAAAATAAAAGCTATCGGTTTGTTCCGTTCCTACCCGATGCGGAATAGGAAATGCTGAAAAAAAAGAAAAAAATTAAAAAAATACCATTATGGCATCATTTCAAGCTAGAATAGTTTGGAAAAGGCCAAGAAGGAGAGAAAATAAAAGTTATCATTTCGTTCCGTTCCTACCTGACGCGTTATAGAAAATTCCAAAACAGTAGCAAAAAAATTACGAAAAAAAAAAAAAAAAACAATTATGGCTTCATTTCAAGCCAAAATCAGTTGAAATTGGATGAGCAAGAGAGAATATAAAAATTATAGTTTCGTTCCGTCCTTACATGACACGTAATAGAAAATTTTAAAAAAATAGCAAAAAAATTAAAAAATACTATTATGGCTTCATTTAAAGCCAGAATAGGTTGGAAAAGATCGAGAAAAAAAGAAAATAACTGTTGTCGTTCCGTTTCGTTCCTATCCAACGCATAATAGAAAATTCCAAAAAAATAGCAAAAAAATTCAAAAAATTTAAAACTACCATTATGGCTCAATTTCAAGCCACCATAGGTTGAAGGAGGATGAGAAAGGAAAAAAATAAAAATTATCGGTTTGTTCCGTTCCTGCCCGACGTCTAATATAAAATTCCAAAAAAAAATTTCAAAAAATTCGCAAATAAAAAATACCATCTTTTCTTCATTTCAAGCCAAAATAGGTTGGAAAAGGCCGAGAGAGAGAGAAAATAGAAATTATCGATCTGTTCCATTCCTACCCGACGCGTAATAGAAAATTCCAAAAAAATTGCAAAAAAATTCAAAAAATTAAAAAATCACATTTCGGCTTGATTATCAGCCAAAATAGTTCGGAAAAGAACGAGAAAGAGAGAAAATAAAAGTTATCGGTTTGTTCCGTTCCTATCCGACGCGGAATAGAAAATGCTGAAAAAAAAGCAAAAAAATTAAAAAATACCATTATGGCATCATTTCAAGCTAGAATAGTTTGGAAAAGGCCAAGAAGGAGAGAAAATAAAAGTTATCATTTCGTTCCGTTCCTACCTGACGCGTTATAGAAAATTCCAAAACAGTAGGAAAAAAATTACGAAAAAAAAAAAAAAACAATTATGGCTTCATTTCATGCCAAAATCAGTTGAAATTGGATGAGTAAGAGAGAATATAAAAATTATAGTTTCGTTCCGTCCATACATGACACGTAATAGAAAATTTTAAAAAAATAGCAAAAAAATTAAAAAATACCATTATGACTTCATTTAAAGCCAGAATAGGTTGGAAAATATCGAGAAAAAAAGAAAATAACTCTTGTCGTTCAGTTTCGTTCCTACCCAAAGCGTAATAGAAAATTCCAAAAGAATTCAAAAAAATTTAAAACTACCATTATGGCTCAATTTCAAGCCACCATAGGTTGAAGGAGGATGAGAAAGGAAAAAAATAAAAATTATCGGTTTGTTCCGTTCCTGCCCGACGTCTAATATAAAATTCAAAAAAAAAAATTCCAAAATAAAAAATACCATTTTTTCTTCATTTCAAGCCAAAATAGGTTGGAAAAGGCCGAGAGAGAGAGAAAATAGAAATTATCGATCTGTCCCGTTCCTACCAGACGCGTAATAGAGAATTCCAAAACAATTGCAAAAAAATTCAAAAAATTAAAAAGTCACATTTCGGCATGATTATCAGCCAAAATAGTTCTGAAAAGAAAGAGAAAGAGAGAAAACAAAAGTTATCGGTTTGTTCCGTTCCTACCCGATGCGGAATAGAAAATGCTGAAAAAAAAGAAAAAAATTAAAAAAACTAAAAAATACCATTATGGCATCATTTCAAGCCAAAATAGTTTGGAAAAGGCCAAGAAAGAGAGAAAATAAAAGTTATCATTTCGTTCCGTTCCTACCTGACGCGTTATAGAAAATTCCAAAACAGTAGCAAAAAAATTACAAAAAAAAAAAAAAAAACAATTATGGCTTCATTTCAAGCCAAAATCAGTTGAAATTGGATGAGCAAGAGAGAATATAAAAATTATAGTTTCGTTCCGTCCTTACATGACACGTAATAGAAAATTTTAAAAAAATAGCAAAAAAATTAAAAAAATACCATTGTGGCTTCATTTAAAGCCAGAATAGGTTGGAAAAGATCGAGAAAAAAAGAAAATAACTGTTGTCGTTCCGTTTCGTTCCTATCCAACGCATAATAGAAAATTCCAAAAAAATAGCAAAAAAATTCAAAAAATTTAAAACTACCATTATGGCTCAATTTCAAGCCACCATAGGTTGAAGGAGGATGAGAAAGGAAAAAAATGAAAATTATCGGTTTGTTCCGTTCCTGCCCGACGTCTAATATAAAATTCCAAAAAAAAATTCCAAAAAATTCAAAAATAAAAAATACCATTTTTTCTTCATTTGAAGCCAAAATAGGTTGGAAAAGGCCGAGAGAGAGAGAAAATAGAAATTATCGATCTGTTCCGTTCCTACCCGACGCGTAATAGAAAATTCCAAAAAAATTGCAAAAAAATTCAGAAAATTAAAAAATCACATTTCGGCTTGATTATCAGCCAAAATAGTGCGGAAAAGAACGAGAAAGAGAGAAAATAAAAGTTATCGGTTTGTTCCGTTCCTACCCGATGCGGAATAGAAAATGCTGAAAAAAAAGAAAAAAATTAAAAAAACTAAAAAATACCATTATGGCATCATTTCAAGCCAAAACAGTTTGGAAAAGGCCAAGAAAGGGAGAAAATAAAAGTTATCATTTCGTTCCGTTCTTACCTGACGCGTTATAGAAAATTCCAAAACAGTAGCAAAAAAATTACGAAAAAAAAAAAAAACAATTATGGCTTCATTTCAAGCCAAAATCAGTTGAAATTGGATGAGCAAGAGAGAATATAAAAATTATAGTTTCGTTCCGTCCTTACATGACACGTAATAGAAAATTTCAAAAAAATAGCAAAAAAATTAAAAAATACCATTATGGCTTCATTTAAAACCAGAGTAGGTTGGAAAAGATCGAGAAAGAAATAAAATAAATCTTGTCGTTCCGTTTCGTTCCTGCCCAACGCGTAAATGAAAATTCCAAAAAAATAGCAAAACAATTCAAAAAAATTTAAAACTACCATTATGGCTCAATTTCAAGCCACCATAGGTTGAATGTGGATGAGAAAGGAAAAAAATAAAAATTATCGGTTTGTTCCGTTCCTGCCCGACGTCTAATATAAAATTCCAAAAAAAAATTCCAAAAAATTCAAAAATAAAAAATTCCATTTTTTCTTCATTTCAAGCCAAAATAGGTTGGAAAAGGCCGAGAGAGAGAGAGAAAATAGAAATTATCGATCTGTTCCGTTCCTACCCGACGCGTAATAGAAAATTCCAAAAAAATTGCAAAAAAATTCAAAAAATTAAAAAATCACATTTCGACTTGATTATCAGCCAAAATAGTTCGGAAAAGAACGAGAAAGAGAGAAAATAAAAGTTAACGGTTTGTTCCGTTCGTATCCGACGCGGAATAGAAAATGCTGAAAAAAAAGCAAAAAAATTAAAAAATACCATTATGGCATCATTTCAAGCTAGAATAGTTTGGAAAAGGCCAAGAAAGAGAGAAAATAAAAGTTATCATTTCGTTCCGTTCCTACCTGACGCGTTATAGAAAATTCCAAAACAGTAGGAAAATAATTACGAAAAAAAAAAAAAAACAATTATGGCTTCATTTCATGCCAAAATCTGTTGAAATTGGATGAGCAAGAGAGAATATAAAAATTATAGTTTCGTTCCGTCCATACATGACACGTAATAGAAAATTTTAAAAAAATAGCAAAAAAATTAAAAAATACCATTATGACTTCATTTAAAGCCAGAATAGGTTGGAAAAGATCGAGAAAAAAAGAAAATAACTCTTGTCGTTCCGTTTCGTTCCTACCCAAAGCGTAATAGAAAATTCCAAAACAATTCAAAAAAATTTAAAACTACCATTATGGCTCAATTTCAAGCCACCATAGGTTGAAGGAGGATGAGAAAGGAAAAAATAAAAATTATCGGTTTGTTCCGTTCCTGCCCGACGTCTAATATAAAATTCAAAAAAAAAATTCCAAAATAAAAAATACCATTTTTTCTTCATTTCAAGCCAAAATAGGTTGGAAAAGGCCGAGAGAGAGAGAAAATAGAAATTATCGATCTGTCCCGTTCCTACCAGACGCGTAATAGAAAATTCCAAAACAATTGCAAAAAAATTCAAAAAATTAAAAAGTCACATTTCGGCATGATTATCAGCCAAAATAGTTCTGAAAAGAAAGACAAAGAGAGAAAACAAAAGTTATCGGTTTGTTCCGTTCCTACCCGATGCGGAATAGAAAATGCTGAAAAAAAAGAAAAAAATTAAAAAAACTAAAAAATACCATTATGGCATCATTTCAAGCCAAAATAGTTTGGAAAAGGCCAAGAAAGAGAGAAAATAAAAGTTATCATTTCGTTCCGTTCCTACCTGACGCGTTATAGAAAATTCCAAAACAGTAGCAAAAAAATTACGAAAAAAAAAGAAAAAAACAATTATGGCTTCATTTCAAGCCAAAATCAGTTGAAATTGGATGAGCAAGAGAGAATATAAAAATTATAGTTTCGTTCCGTCCTTACATGACACGTAATAGAAAATTTTAAAAAAATAGCAAAAAAATTAAAAAAATACCATTATGGCTTCATTTAAAGCCAGAATAGGTTGGAAAAGATCGAGAAAAAAAGAAAATAACTGTTGTCGTTCCGTTTCGTTCCTATCCAACGCATAATAGAAAATTCCAAAAAAATAGCAAAAAATTCAAAAAATTTAAAACTACCATTATGGCTCAATTTCAAGCCACCATAGGTTGAAGGAGGATGAGAAAGGAAAAAAATGAAAATTATCGGTTTGTTCCGTTCCTGCCCGACGTCTAATATAAAATTCCAAAAAATTCAAAAATAAAAAATACCATTTTTTCTTCATTTCAAGCCAAAATAGGTTGGGAAAGGCCGAGAGAGAGAGAAAATAGAAATTATCGATCTGTTCCGTTCCTACCCGACGCGTAATAAAAAATTCCAAAAAAATTGCAAAAAAATTCAAAAAATTAGAAAATCACATTTCGGCTTGATTATCAGCCAAAATAGTTCGGAAAAGAACGAGAAAGAGAGAAAATAAAAGTTATCGGTTTGTTCCGTTCCTATCCGACGCGGAATAGAAAATGCTGAAAAAAAAGCAAAAAATTAAAAAATACCATTATGGCATCATTTCAAGCTAGAATAGTTTGGAAAAGGCCAAGAAAGAGAGAAAATAAAAGTTATCATTTCGTTCCGTTCCTACCTGACGCGTTATAGAAAATTCCAAAACAGTGGGAAAATAATTACGAAAAAAAAAAAAAACAATTATGGCTTCATTTCATGCCAAAATCTGTTGAAATTGGATGAGCAAGAGAGAATATAAAAATTATAGTTTCGTTCCGTCCATACATGACACGTAATAGAAAATTTTAAAAAAATAGCAAAAAAATTAAAAAATACCATTATGACTTCATTTAAAGCCAGAATAGGTTGGAAAAGATCGAGAAAAAAAGAAAATAACTCTTGTCGTTCCGTTTCGTTCCTACCCAAAGCGTAATAGAAAATTCCAAAAAAATTCAAAAAAATTTAAAACTACCATTATGGCTCAATTTCAAGCCACCATAGGTTGAAGGAGGATGAGAAAGGAAAAAAATAAAAATTATCGGTTTGTTCCGTTCCTGCCCGACGTCTAATATAAAATTCAAAAAAAAAATTCCAAAATAAAAAATACCATTTTTTCTTCATTTCAAGCCAAAATAGGTTGGAAAAGGCCGAGAGAGAGAGAAAATAGAAATTATCGATCTGTCCCGTTCCTACCAGACGCGTAATAGAAAATTCCAAAACAATTGCAAAAAAATTCAAAAAATTAAAAAGTCACATTTCGGCATGATTATCAGCCAAAATAGTTCGGAAAAGAAAGAGAAAGAGAGAAAACAAAAGTTATCGGTTTGTTCCGTTCCTACCCGATGCGGAATAGAAAATGCTGAAAAAAAAGAAAAAAGTTAAAAAACTAAAAAATACCATTATGGCATCATTTCAAGCCAAAATAGTTTGGAAAAGGCCAAGAAAGAGAGAAAATAAAAGTTATCATTTCGTTCCGCTCCTACCTGACGCGTTATAGAAAATTCCAAAACAGTAGCAAAAAAATTACGAAAAAAAAAAAAAAAACAATTATGGCTTCATTTCAAGCCAAAATCAGTTGAAATTGGATGAGCAAGAGAGAATATAAAAATTATAGTTTCGTTCCGTCCTTACATGACACGTAATAGAAAATTTTAAAAAAATAGCAAAAAAATTAAAAAAATACCATTATGGCTTCATTTAAAGCCAGAATAGGTTGGAAAAGATCGAGAAAAAAAGAAAATAACTGTTGTCGTTCCGTTTCGTTCCTATCCAACGCATAATAGAAAATTCCAAAAAAATAGCAAAAAAATTCAAAAAATTTAAAACTACCATTATGGCTCAATTTCAAGCCACCATAGGTTGAAGGAGGATGAGAAAGGAAAAAAATGAAAATTATCGGTTTGTTCCGTTCCTGCCCGACGTCTAATATAAAATTCCAAAAAAAAATTCCAAAAAATTCAAAAATAAAAAATACCATTTTTTCTTCATTTCAAGCCAAAATAGGTTGGAAAAGGCCGAGAGAGAGAGAAAATAGAAATTATCGATCTGTTCCGTTCCTACCCGACGCGTAATAGAAAATTCCAAAAAAATTGCAAAAAAATTCAAAAAATTAAAAAATCAGATTTCGGCTTGATTATCAGCCAAAATAGTTCGGAAAAGAACGAGAAAGAGAGAAAATAAAAGTTATCGGTTTGTTCCGTTCCTATCCGACGCGGAATAGAAAATGCTGAAAAAAAAGCAAAATAATTAAAAAATACCATTATGGCATCATTTCAAGCTAGAATAGTTTGGAAAAGGCCAAGAAAGAGAGAAAATAAAAGTTATCATTTCGTTCCGTTCCTACCTGACGCGTAATAGAAAATTCCAAAACAGTAGGAAAAAAATTACGAAAAAAAAAAAAAACAATTATGGCTTCATTTCATGCCAAAATCTGTTGAAATTGGATGAGCAAGAGAGAATATAAAAATTATAGTTTCGTTCCGTCCATACATGACACGTAATAGAAAATTTTAAAAAAATAGCAAAAAAATTAAAAAATACCATTATGACTTCATTTAAAGCCAGAATAGGTTGGAAAAGATCGAGAAAAAAAGAAAATAACTCTTGTCGTTCCGTTTCGTTCCTACCCAAAGCGTAATAGAAAATTCCAAAAAAATTCAAAAAAATTTAAAACTACCATTATGGCTCAATTTCAAGCCACCATAGGTTGAAGGAGGATGAGAAAGGAAAAAAATAAAAATTATCGGTTTGTTCCGTTCCTGCCCGACGTCTAATATAAAATTCAAAAAAAAAATTCCAAAATAAAAAATACCATTTTTTCTTCATTTCAAGCCAAAATAGGTTGGAAAAGGCCGAGAGATAGAGAAAATAGAAATTATCGATCTGTCCCGTTCCTACCAGACGCGTAATAGAAAATTCCAAAACAATTGCAAAAAAATTCAAAAAATTAAAAAGTCACATTTCGGCATGATTATCAGCCAAAATAGTTCGGAAAAGAAAGAGAAAGAGAGAAAACAAAAGTTATCGGTTTGTTCCGTTCCTACCCGATGCGGAACAGAAAATGCTGAAAAAAAAGAAAAAAGTTAAAAAAACTAAAAAATACCATTATGGCATCATTTCAAGCCAAAATAGTTTGGAAAAGGCCAAGAAAGAGAGAAAATAAAAGTTATCATTTCGTTCCGCTCCTACCTGACGCGTTATAGAAAATTCCAAAACAGTAGCAAAAAAATTACGGAAAAAAAAAAAAAAACAATTATGGCTTCATTTCAAGCCAAAATCAGTTGAAATTGGATGAGCAAGAGAGAATATAAAAATTATAGTTTCGTTCCGTCCTTACATGACACGTAATAGAAAATTTTAAAAAAATAGCAAAAAAATTAAAAAAAATACCATTATGGCTTCATTTAAAGCCAGAATAGGTTGGAAAAGATCGAGAAAAAAAGAAAATAACTGTTGTCGTTCCGTTTCGTTCCTATCCAACGCATAATAGAAAATTCCAAAAAAATAGCAAAAAAATTCAAAAAATTTAAAACTACCATTATGGCTCAATTTCAAGCCACCATAGGTTGAAGGAGGATGAGAAAGGAAAAAAATAAAAATTATCGGTTTGTTCCGTTCCTGCCCGACGTCTAATATAAAATTCAAAAAAAAAAATTCCAAAATAAAAAATACCATTTTTTCTTCATTTCAAGCCAAAATAGGTTGGAAAAGGCCGAGAGAGAGAGAAAATAGAAATTATCGATCTGTCCCGTTCCTACCAGACGCGTAATAGAAAATTCCAAAACAATTGCAAAAAAATTCAAAAAATTAAAAAGTCACATTTCGGCATGATCATCAGCCAAAGTAGTTCGGAAAAGAAAGAGAAAGAGAGAAAATAAAAGTTATAGGTTTGTTCCGTTCCTACCCGATGCGGAATAGAAAATGCTGAAAAAAAAGATAAAAATTAAAAAAACTAAAAAATACCATTATGGCATCATTTCAAGCCAAAATAGTTTGGAAAAGGCCAAGAAAGAGAGAAAATAAAAGTTATCATTTCGTTTCGTTCCGTTCCTCCACAGAAAGCTTGAAATTATGAAATTTCATAAAAGCATCTTGCTTATAGTCAGGCAAATATTTTCTTGTAAGGTTGAATTTAATCAACCATCTTGTTGGCTTTATTCCGTGCCAAATTTGCTTGTATTTTAGCAATTAGTAACCTTGTATTTGGGTGGGAATTATGTAAGGGTAGTGTGTGAGAGAGTGTGAAGAAATGTTCAAGTTTATGCAAAGTAGCAGGGACTCGCGACTGGAACTCACGGGTGGCAAGACGCCAGATGATGCACATGAGTGAATTATGTTGATAAGATGAATAGTCACGCCAGTTGGAGCACTATAGGAAAAAAAGTCCAGTCTGGCAATTCTGTTTGCTTGCGGCTTGAACTTGCAACTCAGTCAGGTTATGAGACCAAGTCGCCAGCCAGCTCTGTTTTGAAAAACCTAACTCTTAGCATTCCATTCTCTCTCCAGTATAAATACCCCTTATACCCATGAAATGTAGAGAGCTTCCAGAGAGAAATCTTCATGTAGAGACTCTTCAAATTCCTTTACTCTCACTATCTCCATTGTTATATCCTTGAGAGGTTCATTACCAAAACCTTTTCTCACCATACCCACATCTATGAGAAGGCTTTTTGGTGGTTTGGGAAGTAGTTAGGAAGTGACCAATTTCATATTAGTTGATGCTATGGTTTATAGCGGAATTCGGTAAGCTAAAGAAGAAATAGGTTCGGCGTAACCTCGTTGAAGTAGGAGCTTGGAGGGATTAGGTACATTGGGTAGATTAGGCTTGAAGGGTTTACTGCTGTTCATTTATCCCAACTACATTCTTTAGTGGATTATTTACTGCTTGGAGGGCGGCGGAGAGGTTTTACGCTGAGGGCTTTGATTTCCTTTTCAATAACACATCGTTGTGTTGTCTTTGTATTTGCATCTCTTTTTCCTTAATCTTTGCCATTTAATTTCTGTTGTGGATGTGATTTTATTTGGTTTAGATTGTTTATCAATTATGTATTAAGCTTATGTTTATATTTCGCACACTAATTGTTTGATATTAAGCTTGAATTGGTAATTTGTTAATTGGAGATCTAAACATTCATAGTGTTTTATACGCTATTTGAACTTTCAATTGGTATCAAAGTGGGTGCACTTGCTGTGGTTTAATTAACTAAGTGTGATCCTTGACCCCTTAGCTATGGATGAAGCTATGGAAAAAGCTATGTTGAATTGTGGTTTAAATGTTTGTGATAATGACTCTATGAGTATGTTTGAAGGTTATCCTAACAATGAACTCCTAGAGTTATTAAAAACAAAGAAACATGCTAGAATGTTTGTTCACATGCTGAAATATTTTGAAAATGAGAATCACATATTACACAATAGTCTATATGAGTCTAATTCTTTGATTAAAAAGTATAAAAGAAGAAATAGAATATTGTGTGATAAGGTTGATAATCTGAAAAGGAGAATTCAATCTAACAAGAGCATGGAAAGTGAAGATAAGTTCCTGTTTGAAGGTTAAGAGTGCTTTTCCCATGCTTGCTTATTTGTGCACACTTCTTTGAAGGTTTTCAATTCATGTTTATGGTACCTTGATAGCGGCGGGGATAAATCACTGTTTAAGTCTCTCAAAGAGAAGGTTGGTGAATATGTGATATTTGGTGACGGAAGTCATGCTTAAGTTCTTGGCAAAGGAATTGTTGAGATACCGGGATTACCTTTATTGAAGGATGTCTTATACATCAAAGGGCTGAAGGCGAATCTCTTAAGCATCACTCAAATATGTGATGAAGACTTCCTTGTTCAATTCTCAAAGAAGGGGTGCATAATCATTGATGAAGAAGGGATTCAAGTCTTGAAGGGAAATAGGACTACTGACAATTGCTATGGAGTAGTTCCTACGGCACTAATTTCTTGTAGAAGTGCTCACGTTGACATGTTGAAACTTTGGCATCACATATTTGGGCATGCAAGTTTCAAACAAGTAGCTAAAGTATCTAAACTTGAAGTTGTTGAGGGACTTCCAAAGTTTGGAAACGTAGAGAAGACAATTTGTGGTGCATGCCAAATGGGAAAGCAAACAAAGGCAAGTCATCACAAGGTGAATGTGATTACTGCCTCACGTTGTTTAGAGCTTCTTCATGTTGATTTAATGGGGCCTACAAGAGCTAAAAGTCTAGGAGGAAAAAGGTACATTATGGTCGTTGTTGATGATTTCTTAGGATACACTTGGGTGGAATTTCTTAGAGAAAAATCAGAAGCATGCGAGAGACTGCAAAATGAGAAAGGGGTTTCGATTATCAAGATAAGGAGTGATCATGGCAAGGAGTTTGAGAATACAAGATTTGAGTCATTTTGTGAGAAGAATTGGATCAAAAAGGAATTTTCAGCCCTAAAACTCCTCAGCAAAATTGGATGGTTGAGAAGAAAAATCGGGTGATTCAAGAAGTGGCAAGAGTTATGCTACTCAACAAGCAAATTCCTCAAAAGTTTTGGGGAGAAGCCGTGAACACCTCATGTCACATTGGTAATAGAATATTCTTTCGAGTGGGAACAAAGAAGACCGCTTATGAAATTTGGAATGGAAAGAAGCCAAAAGTGAAATATTTCCGAGTATTTGGATGCAAGTGTTGCATTCTAAATGATTAGGAGAACCTTGGAAAATTTAATGCAAAAAGTGATGAAAGGCATTTTCCTTGGGTATTCTACTACTAGCCGGGCATATAGAGTCTACAACTAGAGAACAAAGACTGTAATGGAGTCCATCAATGTGGAAATTGATGATGCTATAACAAAGGTAGAGATGATAGATGATGAAGAAAGGCCAAGCTCCAAAGAACCCACAGTAGAGGTCGAAGCACAAGATATTGAAGTTGAAGGACCTACACCAGAAAAGGAATCAACTCCTGTGAACTTAAGATTGGAAGCAAGATCAATGTCTACAACATCAAGTCCTCTCACTCCTCCGGAAGTTCATCCTTCTATCTCCCGGAATAATGAAGTGTCCATCTCAAAGAAGCCATCATTAAGAGTGATAAAAAACCATCCAGGTAGCAACATCATTGGATCTTTAGATGAAGGTCTTTGCCTTAGAAAGAGAAACTACTCTGTATACATGACCATTACACTTATGCAATCTTTAGATGATTTGAGTGTGTTGGTGGAAGAGCTTGGTGAGCACACTAAATTGGAATCAATAGGGATAGTAGAAGAATCCGATGATAAGGAAGATGAAGGTACAGTGGGACTGTAAGAGACCTACAATTCCCTCATTGAGAAGATCGGTGAATATGCAAAAGTGGCTAAGGCAACCATTAAAAAGATGAAGAGGGTAGAGGAAGACTATAGGAGTCTTCTAGTGCGATATAGATCAAATGTGAAATGGAGAGGCTGAATGGAGAGCTGACCGAAGCCTACTCAAAGATAAAATTCCTTGATCTTGAAGTGGTTCAAGCCAATGCTAAAGTAGAGTGAGTCTTCTCCAAGAAGCTTGATGAAGTGCTTGTTGATTAAAAACCATTCTCTGACAGAAGTGGATTGGGATACATCGGGGAGAGTAGTTTGGTAGTTAATATATCCAAGGAAATGAAGTTTGTGAAAGCTAAGAAACCAGTGGTAGAAACTTCAGTTATTGAGAAAGTGAAGCCGGAAAAGAAGCGGAATGTTACTGACCAATAGTTTTTAACTGAGCCTCCTAACCAATCAGTGGTCAAACCTAAGGGTAAAGGGAAATCACTCGCAAAGTCATGAAGAGGTTCTAGAACTCAGCACTTCTACCATCATTGTGGAATTCCAGGACACATCAGACCAAATTGCCATAAGCTTCAAGCATTGAAGAATTCAAATGCTCAAAGGTTGAGAGGACCAAGACATGGCAAAGGGAACTGGATTACTGAGCAATCAAAAGGTCAAGAAGGCGATCTCGGAGTGAGGGATGTGCTGAAGATGATTGATGCCTTCACTACCTGTTTGGCAAGCTTCACCAGAAGGTTTGAAAGTCAAAACGATCGTACCCAATCCTCTAGGGATATCACTCCAAATGCAAGTGTTGTGTGGGTGAAGAAGGGTACACATGCATAAGTATTACAACATGTCCATGCATTAATACTTCCTATGCATTGTGACTTTGATTGGTTGTGTGCCTTTTGTTATCATTCCAGCATGTGTTGATAATTGTGTGTGTTTGCTATTTGCTTTGAATGTATTTACATTCTTTCTAGGTCAATCTTTTCTTACTCTTACCTCAGAAATCCAAAAAACACATAAAAAGTAGAAAATCCAAAAGTTTGATCGACATTATTGTGTATTGTCACAAGCATGTTTTGCCTTGTACCTTTATACTAATGGCTTTGTGCATTTGTGAGCATAGCTTATTCTTTATGCACTCATATCATTGTGGGAGAAATCTTGACATCTATGTGACTGTTGTAAATAGATCTTCAAACTTGTCATGAATGATTAGTCAATGGTATTGTTGATCTTGAGACATGCATATACTTGTGCCTATATATCTTCCCACTCATTTATTTTATTGTTTTTGCTTAAAGAGCTTATCAAATGTAAATCTCCAAATGAAATGAGATATTGAGCTGCAAAAGCTTGTCACACATACTAGTATTTGACTAGGAAAAGGAAAAGCGACGTAAAATGTAATGTACGATGCCCAAAAAGCCAAAGGCTAACTCATCAAATTGAAATGTTAAAAATTTCAGGTATCGATCTCACAATGAGATGTGTTGATTCAAAAGGATTAAATAATATGATGTATATGGAGCCAAATGAAAAGTTTCAAAGTTGTGTTATCAAGTTATGTGGGAGGTCATATATGCATATGTCTATAATTGAGATGGGTCATTCTATCTAGTACTAGTTGTGTATGCCTTGGTTGAATTGATCATTGAAACTTCACTTTAGACTAAGGACTATCTCATTGTTGATATCCACACACATCACACATGTCTATGTTCAACGAATGCCATATTCATTTGTGTGATTGTACTTGATTAAATGTGTTTTCACATGCTCAATTTTTGCTGATCAAACACAAAAGATTTTTAAGTGTTTTAGTTGTTTTTGGAGAGTATTTTATTTTTACAAGAAGTGTCAAAATTTTCAAAAATAATTTTGCCCTGTTCTGGTGACTTGGTCGCAGGTCAGTCTAGTTGCATGTCCCTAGTCGCGAGCTTATACAATAGGTTTTCATGACTCATTGGCGGGTCATTGTCCCAATTGCGAAATATACTTAGAAATTTTTTCAAAAATTTTGGGTGTTTAGGTTTCTCGTGACTTAGACTGGCGACTTGTTCATGGGTGAAAGCTCCAATCGCGAAGGTTACACAGAATTTTTCGCGGCTCCCTTTGCGACTTCTTTACGGGTGGAACTTTCAGTCGTGAAAAACACTTAGACAAAATTTTCAAAAATTTCGTCTCAGGTGTCTCGTGGCTTGTCCTGGCATTTTAAGGGTTATTTTCAAGGTAGTTTGAAAGTTCAAATAGTGTAAAATACACTATGAATGTTTAGACCCCTAAAATAAAATTACCAATTCAAGCTTTATGAAAAATACAAAGTGTGCGGAAAATGAATACAAGCTATAAACAGAATTGATAAACAATCTAAACCAATTAAAATCACATCCATAGTAGAAAATAAAAGGCAAAGATAAGGGAAGAAAGATGCGAACACAAGGACCACAATGCTCATTCACACTTGGAATGAACACTTGGACATACAAGCTAATAAGCTCAATGCAAATTACTTGCATGCCCAACACTCAACCAATGCATAATACACTAAGTATATGCATCTAGGAACAATCCTACAAGGGCACAAGAGTGACAGTACTTAAA
>JAXUIC010000377.1:0-2500 GCA_035136125.1 Quercus rubra | reverse complement strand
CTCTTTTTTCTGTTCACTTCTTTTTTTTTTTATTTCACTCTCTTTCTCATCATCTGTTTTTGAACTCTCAGTGTCACAATTTTTTTGCAAGTCATTCTCTCTTTTCAATTTCAATTTGATCTTCATACACTTGTCTTGGAGTCAACGGTACAAGAGTAATAGTTTTACTGTCTTTTACAAAAGAATGCTATTCTTGAACCCGTCATGATTGACCCTTCTGTCAAACTGTCAAGGCCTGCCCAATAAAATGTGACCCGCATGCATTGGAAACAACATCACAAAGTACTTCATCCTTGTACCTCCCAATTGAAAAAAAAAAACCAATACTTGCCTATTTACTTTAACCTCTCCACAATCATTCAACCACTGCAACTTATATGGTCTAGGGTGTTTCAAGTAGGTAAATTCAATTTTCCACTAAAGTAGTGCTAGCCACATTAGTACAACCCCCCCATCAATAACATACTACATACCTTATTGTTGATGTGGCATCTAGTATGAAAATATTCTCCCTTTGTTGTTCCATATCATCCTTTTTTACTTGGCACTTAAAGCACGTCTTGCCACAAGTGACTCACCCTCCACTGGATACTCCACATTATCGTCACAAGCACCCTCAAGTGATGGAATTTGGTCATCATCTCCCTCGCTTTCAGTTTCCACCCTCTATCAATACGTGCGATTATGGTCCTCTTATTTGGGCATTGAAGCTATATGACCTACTCCCAAACAACGAAACACTTAATATCACGATTACGAGTTTGTGATTCATTTTTACCTTTGTTAACATAGGAGCTTCATCTCTTCTTTTTGGTGGTTCGGTTTTGGGACTTAATAATAGCCCCTTCGTCTTTCCTCCCATTTGACCTCCATGAAGCAGAGGAGCCTGTATTTTGAAAAGACCGAGTTCCTTTCATTTAAGCTGCCATTCCACCTTTATTGCCATGTGCACCATGTCTTCCAACTCCACATAGTGTTGTAACTCCACCACGTTGGCAATGTCTTGATTTAGCCATTCAAAAACCTTGCCATAGTAGCTTCTCTATCCTCCTCTAAATTAGCCCGAATCATGGCAATCTCCATCTCCTTGTGATAGTCATCCACGCTCCTATAGCCTTGAGTAAGACTCTGTAATTTCTGATACAAGTCTCTATAGTAGTGACTAGGGACAAACCCTCCTCATGGTGGCCTTCATTTCCGCCCACGTCTCAATAGGCCTCTCATAGTTTCTTCTTCTGTTCATCACAAGTTGATCCCCCATATAATAGCATAGTCAGTAAACTCAATCACAGCTAGTTTTGGTTTTCTCCTCGGAGTAGTTGTGGCACTCAAAGATGAACTCCACCTTCTTCTCCCACTCCAAATACACTTCTGGATCATTTTTCCCTTGGAACGATGGTATCTTCATTTTTATGTTCTCCTAGGTTTCTGTCAGTCCCATCTTGCCACCTTGGATCTCTTCGAAAACCTCTACCACGCCTTTCTCCGCTTGGCACAAACCTGCCATCATTGTTCAATGAAGCTTGATCATCTTCATCTCAAACTCATCCTCATGGTAGTCATCAGAATCATTAAGGCGCGCACGCCTTCCTTGCCTTCTAGCATTAGGGGCTCTTCGGGACGCTCCTCACGCAAAGAAGCAATAACGTCTTGCCTATCCATCTAATCCCGAATATCATTAAACACCACGTTAATGCGCTCAAACTGTTGTTGCATGGCTGTAACATGAGGGATGACTCCTCCCCTCCTTCCCTATTTGATGTTTTGCCCCTGGAAGATATATTTTGAAACTACAAAGAAATGTTAGAAATAATTCCTCACAACACTCCCTCATGTTTTTGCACTCAAATTATGTCACCCACACTCGTGTTTCACTCTTAAATTGGCTTTTTCCGATATTAGTCTCACACTCTCTTGCCTTTTTCCACTCGTAGCTACCTCTTTTTCAGTTCTGCTTAAACTAATAAAACTTGATCAAAATTCAACTTGTAGTATTTAAACTAATACCAATGGCAAGAAAATATGATAGAAATACTAAATTAAAGAAAGAAGACAAAGGAAATAATTTTTGATTTGAGAGAAATTGAAACTACAAACTATATATATTTTTTTTTTTCTGTTTTCTATTTCTTTTCTGAAGTCTTTTTTTTTTTTTTGATGATAACAGGAAACAAAAGATAAAAGGAATAGAAACCGATTTTAGACTTGTGCTCGATACCAATGATGCGAACCTCAATAGACACGCATTGAGACCCAACAAACAATATTAGAATATGATGCGAACCTCAATTGACACGCTTTGAAACCCAACAATCAATATTGGAATACTTGCCCAAGAAAGCTAAAATTCAGATTTTTGATAGAACCCTGACCCAACGTTTATAAGTGAAATGCGAACCAAAGGTATAACTAACAGACCTTGACCCAATGATTATAATGGAATCATGAACCAAAGGTATAAAATTTGAATGCCACAAGGAAGAATCCCTGATAAGTTCAC
>JAXUIC010000376.1:0-40539 GCA_035136125.1 Quercus rubra | reverse complement strand
TATGATGAAGCCAAAATGTTCACCAGTGAGATACACGATCCCTGCGCTCGGATGACCGGGTGCCTGAAATAAGAAAAACACAAAGAAAAGCCTTCAAGGGGGGGTCCGGTGTGGAGCCAGGCCAAATACCCTCCGAAGGTTTAGTCATAAAACGCTCTTACAACTCTAGAGTGCTAGAGAGGGATTAATTATGCATACCTTTTTTTGAGGGTGTTGGGGCCTTTTATAGTAGTGAGGTCTTGCCTCCTTTCCTTGTAGAGCAAGCCTCACAAACTTGCTGAGGAAGTCACCCAGACCTGCTGAACAAGCCTCTGAGGCTTGCTGGACAAGCCTCTCTTGCTTGCAGAACAAGTTTCTTGAAACGTGATGGGCAAGTCTGAGCCTTCGTCCGGACTGGGGGCCCATGCGAGAGGATGAGCCCTAGCTTCGTTGGGCATGTGGATGTGGACGTTCTGGGCTTGCCAACAGGCCCATTGGGCCTGTTGGGCCTTATTTCACAATTTACCCTCTTCAGCTGCCCCCTTCACCCCATTTGACCCGTCGCCGTCGTGCAGACGGTCAATTGGGGTGACGGTAAGAACAGATAAACAGGTTGGTCCGTCCTTAGTGGGGTGACGGACGGACATGAATCGGATGGTGACGAATAATCGGGGTCGGCAACTAAAAATGACAGATTGATGGAAGACGGAGTCATAGGGATGACGGTCGGAACTAATAGAAGTTGGCAGCAAGAAACTTCGGAGAGGAGATGACGGGTATATAGGCCGTCATGATCGTGGGGATCTGACAGACTGCAGAAGCATTTAATGACGACGACACGTGTCACTCGTAGATTGGCCCGTATCGTGGATCGAAGTGCCCGCTTCGTCTTCCGTGCACTTCCTCCTATAAAAACCAGCATTTTTCCTTCATTTTTCTACTTTGCGTAGAGATTTCATTGTCAGAGCGAGTCCGTCATCTTGTCAGAGCTCAATCCGTTCACATCCTCCAGCACAAGATCTACCCGTTCACTTCCTTTTCTCGGTAAAGTGATCCTATCCGTTCATATTGCTGTTGTGCTTTTAAACTTTTATGACCGTCACGGTGAAAGCATCAGTTTTCTTGTACTTTTTCTTCTCCCCTTTTCCATTTTAGACCGTCAGTCTTAGGTTTTTGTCACTCGTTGTAGGCGATGTCCTAGTGCGTCAAGTAACCAGTCGTTCGTCCGCGACGGGGCGGGTTACGAAGAGTTGTACCCGTCTGGTCACAGGGATCCGGACGAGTTGATCGAGAGGACCCCGTCTGCCACTTCACCGTCCTCAACAAATGAGGATATGGAGTTGGCCGAACCAGAGGAAGGTTCAGACGACGGTGAAGAACCTAGGACAGTGGTTGGAGCTGACGGACTTAGGGAGTTCGTCATGCTGCCGGAGTGGACGGTGCACAGATTTGTGTCCACTATTAAGGAGGTTCACTTCAGAACAATTAGGGACATCTACCAAATACCCGACCATATCCCATCCGTCTACCCTACATGTCCGAGAAGTGTTATTATGACGGAGTGGGCGATCTGGGGGTATACGAGCAGGCACTTAAAGCCGGACTCAGATTTCCCTTAAACAGATTGAAGAGAGAACTCCTTCAACATTTAGGTCTATCCGTCAGCCAGGTGTCCCCAAACGCCTGGAGGGTCTTCGTCGCCATGGAGGTCCTGTACGGAGCCATGTCAAACGGCTCGAGGTCATTGACCGTACGGGAGTTCCTCCATTGCTACCGTCCGGACGAAATAGACAAATCAAGGGGAATGTACAGCTTCGTCCCCAGGAAGTCCGTCCTTAAAGTCATATACGAGACCCCGGACTCCAACCGTGACTGGAAGAGCCGCTACTTCTTCCTGGAGGGAGACGGTTGGATGTGCCACCCCGGGGAGACGGACTTCATGCCCGTCGACAGGACATGGGGCATCTTGGACCCGTCCGGTAGAATTCAGCCCGTCATGTTTTTTGTAAGTAAATTTTCTTCGTCCTTTAATGACCGTCCTAAATTTCAATCCGTCTCTTTTTCAGTGCGACGGCGTCCACAAATTGATCTGGAAGAGTACAGTTTTTTGGAGAGAATTTTTTCCAAGACAAAGCCAGAGGAGCGGACTTGGGCGAAGCTTGTCAACATTGACACCGTTCACTGGTATTGTGACGGTCCTGAGCCTACAGAAGCCGCTAGAAAATACGAGAAACGTACCCGTCAGCGTAAGTCCGTCATTTCATTTTTCTTTTTGTTCGTTTGCTTTTGATTTTAACCCGTCTGCTCTTGTTTCAGAAATGGACGACGCGAAGAGGAGAGCTGCAATCAAAAGCAAAGCCGTCAAGAACAAGGGGACGGACATAGGGACGATGGGGACGGGCTCGAGCAGGCCCTTGGCCAAGAGACCTATGCCCAGGGTTGACCGGGATCCCAAGAAACAGAAGGTTTCTACGGAGCCCGTCATAGGCCTCATGGCCGAGGGGAAGAAGACGGTGCCCCCTGCCAAGCCTGGGGCGGGGAAGGGTCTGATGGTTGCCCCTCCGGGCAGCCAGAAGAAACCGCCCGTCCTACTCCGGGAGGACCCCAAGTACGCCTTGGAGAAAATCACTTCCATCATAGGGAGTGAGGACTACGAGGACTTGGGTAACCACTCGACGGAGGCTATGGGGGAGACGGGCCTCTTCAACATTGCCCAAGTAAGTGTCCGTCACCACTCACACTTTAATTTCTTGTTTAACTTTTTACTAAGTCCAATTTGTCCGTCAGGCTATGCTCATGACGAAGGGTCTGATGGACCGAGCCGTGCGCAATGAGCTGACGTTGGAGAGGGTCCGTGACCAGGCCAAGGTGACGGAGGAGGAGCTGCTCCAGTTGCAGAATTGGAAGATTGTGACGGAGAAAAAGCTGAGGCTGGCGGAGGAGGCAAGGGACGAGCATCAGAGAGCGGAGGAGTTGCTCAAGACCGTCCTGGCGGACAAGGAGGAGGAGCTCCGTCTGGCCAAGGAGAAGGCCGTCCAAGAGTACCGCGATTCGGATGCCCTCCTGACGGAGCTCGGATCTTCCTACACCGACGGCTTTGAGGACGCACTCCGTCAAGCCAAAGCTCTCTACCCTAAGTTCGACTTCTCAGCCGTCGACATCAATGTCGCGGAGGGTATGTCCGTCCAGCCGGATGCTTCCGATGACACAGCCGACCTGTTTGCTGAAGAGAAGCCCGAATCCGTCGCCCCCGAGCCCCGAGCTGAAGAGATGAGGACCCCGGAGCCCAAAGACCCCGTCGCCCCCAGCATGTAGTCGTCTACTTTATTTAAATTGTATTTGGGAAACTTTGCCCGTCATGTGTAGGGCTTATTTTACTTTATTTGTATCCAACATTTAAACTAAGTTATTTAAATGCTTATTTTAATCCTGTGTTGAATGTGTTGATGTGTATTCCGTCTTAGTATTGAATGCTTGCTTAATCTGTCCGTTCACGTTGTGAACAAGTTGGGTCCGTTCATTGTTTGGCTTGAGTATGAATTACCATCCCAATGTGGGGTCCGTCCTCTTTTGGACTTGTAAATTTTAACCCAATGTTTGGGTCCGTCCCCTTTGGGACTTAATAATTTTTTAACCCAAGGTGGGGTCCGTCCTCTTTGGGACGTCAATTTTTACCCCATGGTGGGGTCCGTCCTCTTTGGGACTTAATAATTTTAACCCATGATGGGGTCCGTCCTCTTTGGGACTTTAATAATTTTAACCCATGGTGGGGTCCGTCCTCTTTGGGACTTAATAATTTTAACCCATGATGGGGTCCGTCCTCTTTGGGACTTAATAATTTTAACCCATGGTGGGGTCCGTCCTCTTTGGGACTTAATAATTTTAACCCATGGTGGGGTCCGTCCTCTTTGGGACTTAATAATTTTAACCCATGGTGGGGTCCGTCCTCTTTGGGACTTAATAATTTTAACCCATGATGGGGTCCGTCCTCTTTGGGACTTAATAATTTTAACCCATGGTGGGGTCCGTCCTCTTTGGGACTTGTTAAATTTTAACCCATGGTGGGGTCCGTCCTCTTTGGGACTTAATAATTTTAACCCATGGTGGGGTCCGTCCTCTTTGGGACTTGTTAAATTTTAACCCATGGTGGGGTCCGTCCTCTTTGGGACTTACTGATAGTAGTCGTCTAGTAGTGAAATTTGCACAGCGAAGTCCTGAATGTTCCTTCATTAAATCCGAACTTGTAGAAGAAAATACCTGCCCATACTTGGGCTAACAAATATTCCAAAAAACAAAAGGTTTTAAAGTAGTTGGCAGACTGCCACAACATAACCGAGATCTAGTAAATGTACATAGGGGGGATTCTAGCTTGACCTCTACTGGTAGTATCTCCGAAGGTGCTCCGTGTTCCATGGATGCTGGAGTCTTCTTCCGTCCATGGTCTCAAGGTGGTACGTGCCCTTCCTGTGCCATGACGTGACCCTATATGGTCCTTCCCAATTTGGTCCGAGTTTTCCCTGGGCAGGGTCCTTAGTAGCGCCCATGACCTTTCGGAGTACCAGGTCGCCGATCTGGAAGTCTCTGTGCCTCACCTTTAAGTCGTAGTTCTTTGACATGAGATTCTGATACCGCGCCAACCTTTGTTCAGCCACAGCCCGGACCTCGTCCACCAAGTCCAGTTGAAGGCGCATGGCCTCCTCGTTGTTGTCTTCCGTGTAATTCTGTACGCGGTAACTGGTGAGGCCGATCTCCGCTGGTATGACTGCATCGGCTCCGTATGCAAGCCGGAACGGGGTCTCCCCAGTTGGCGTTCTGGCGGTCGTCCGATATGCCCACAAGACGCTTGGCAGCTCGTCTGGCCAAATACCCTTTGCCCCCTCGAGCCTGGTCTTGATGATCTTCAGTAGCGTCCTGTTTGTGACTTCTACCTGTCCGTTTGCTTGCGGGTGTGCTGGTGAGGAGTAATGATTCCGAATGCCTAGCTCAGAGCAGAAGTTCTTGAAGGCGCTGTTATCGAACTGTTTCCCGTTGTCGGAGATAAGCACCCTCGGGATCCCGAACCTGCAAACGATGCTCTTCCACACGAAAGCACGGATGTTCTTCTCTGTGATAGTGGCGAGGGGTTCTGCCTCAACCCATTTCGTGAAGTAGTCGATGCCGACTACAAGGAACTTCAGCTGTCTTAGAGCCGTCGGGAAAGGGCCCATGATGTCTAGTCCCCATTGCGCGAACGGCCAAGGGGCCGTGATTGGTGAGAGTTCTTCCGATGGCTGTCTGATCAGATTACTGAACCTCTGGCACTTGTCACAGGGCCTTCACATATGATTGGGCGTCCGCGAGCATTGTGGGCCAGTAGTACCCCGCTCGGATGAGCTTGTGCACTAGAGACCGTGCTCCAGAATGATTCCCGCAGATCCCCTCGTGGACTTCCCTCATCGCATACTCTGCTTCGCCCTGACATAGACACCTCAGGTAAGGCCGTGAGAAGCCCCTCTTATACAAAGTGTCGTTGATCAGCACGAATCGCGCGGCTCGGACCTTCAGTCTCCTTGCCGCATCCTTTCCGTCTGGTAGAGAGCCCGACCGTAGGTACCCTTTTAAGGGCGTGGTCCAGTCTTCTCCAACATCTATCGCCTGTATCTCCTTTCCAACATCAATGAGTGGGTGAGTTTGAACGAAAGATAATACCTGTTCTGGTGCACCCATGAATTCCGCGGAGGCTGCTTTGGCTAAACGGTCGGCGCATTCGTTCTCCTCCCTTGGAATTTGAACGAATTTGACATCGAGGCCTGCAATTCGACCCTTCACCTCCTCCAGGTACTTCTTCATCCGTTCACTTCTACACTCGAAGTCGCCATTGATCTGACTGGTTATCACCTGGGAGTCACAATGTAAGGCCATGTTACCGGCTCCCGCGGCCCTCGCGAGGTCTAATCCGGCTATCACGGCTTCATACTCTGCTTCGTTGTTGGTGGTCGGGAAGTCTAGTCTTATCATGCACTCGATCTTGTCCCCTTCGGGTGTTCGTATGACTACGCCGGCTCCTCCCGCGTGCTGATTGGACGATCCGTCCGTGTGGATGATCCACAGTTTCGGCCCTTCTGCTTCATCGTCCCCCGGCTGGGTGTACTCGGCTATGAAATCTGCCACTGCTTGCCCCTTTATCGAAGTTCGCGGACGGTAGCGCACGTCGAATTCGCTCAGCTCAATCGCCCACAAGGCCATCCTTCCTGCTGCCTCGGGGCTGTTCATCGCCCTCCTCAAAGGCTGATCCGTCAGGACTACGATTACGTGGGCCTGGAAATACGGTTTGAGTTTCCGTGCTGCGGTCATTAGGGCAAGGGCCAATTTCTCCATCCGTGGGTACCTTTCTTCTGCTCCTCTGAATGCTCTGCTCACAAAATAAACGGGTCTTTGGGAGCGTCCGTCTTCGCGTACTAGGGCTGCACTGACCGCGGCCTGTGAGACTGCAATGTAGAGGTACAGCTCCTCCCCGGGTATGGATGGACTGAGAAGTGGCGGTGACGACAGGTATCTCTTCAACTCTTCAAACGCTCTTTGGCATTCGTCCGTCCACTCGAACGATTTCTTCAGTACTCGGAAGAAGGGCAAGCACTTATCTGTTGCTTTGGAGACGAATCTGTTCAGGGCTGCAACCTTCCCGTTCAGGCTCTGAACCGCCTTCACTGTCTTCGGGGTTCTAACTCCATTATAGCTCGAACCTTCTCTGGGTTGACCTCTATGCCTCGTTGGGAAACCATGAATCCCAAGAATTTTCCGGCCGTAACCCCGAACACACACTTACTTGGGTTCAGCTTCATGTTGTATGACCGGAGTGTGTCGAACGTCTCCTGAAGGTCGTTGAGATGGTTGTCTTCGCGCACGCTCTTTACTAACATGTCGTCGACGTAGACTTGCACATTCCTACCGATCTGGTGCGCGAACATCTTGTTCATCAGCCTCTGATACGTAGCCCCCGCGTTCTTGAGTCCGAACGGCATTACCTTGTAGCAGAAGAGTCCTTGACTGGTCACAAAAGAGGTTTTCTCCTGATCCTCCTCCCCCATTTTAATCTGGTTGTAACCTGAGAAGGCGTCCATGAAGCTCAAGAGCTCGTGTCTGGCCGTCGAGTCCACCAGAGTATCTATCCTTGGGAGTGGATAGCTGTCTTTCGGGCACGCCCGGTTTAGGTCCGTGAAGTCGACGCACATTCTCCACTTCCCACTGCTCTTTTTCACCATGACCACGTTTGCTAGCCAGTCGGGGTAGTAGACTTCTCGGATAAACCCCGCCTCTAGTAGTTTTCCGACCTCCTCTGCAACTGCTTTGTCCCGCTCCTGCGCGAACACCCGCTTCTTCTCTGCCGAATCGGGGGGAAGTCCGGGTTGACATGTAGCCTGTGGACTATTACTGACGGATCGATCCCCGGCATATCTTCATGGCTCCACGCGAATATGTCCTGATTCAACTTCAGGAAATCTGCCAAGTCTTGCCTTACCGTCTGGTTGGCCATGGTGCCCATTCTCGTCGTCCGTTCAGGCCTCGATTCATCCAACGCGACTTCTTCCAACTCTTCAACCGGCTCTGCCACCGTCCGCTGTTCGTCAATGCACAAGGTCTGCTGGTGATCCTCCATTTCTAGCATGGCGACATAGCATTCCCGTGCGGCCACCTGATCTCCCCGCAACTCTCCGATTCCGTATTCTGTAGGGAACTTGATCATCAGGTGGTATGTTGAGGTCGCTGCTTTCCAAGAGTTCAGCGTCGGTCTCCCTATGATTCCGTTGTACGCGGACGAGCAGTCGACCACCAAGAAGGTTACGTTCTGAGTGACCTGCTGCGGATAGTCGCCTATTGTTACTGAGAGCGTGAGTGCTCCTAATGGGAGTATCCTTGTTCCCCCAAAACCGACCAAAGGGGCATTCGTCGGTATTAGCCGCGCTCTATCTATTCCCATCTGCTGGAACGCTGGGTAGTACCAGATGTCGGCTGAACTGCCGTTGTCGACTAGCATCCGGTGTACGTTGTAATCTCCTACCCTTAGACTGACGACGAGGGCGTCGTCGTGCGGATGGTGGAGGCGCCTCGCGTCGCTCTCTGAGAACCCGATGATCGGATCTTCTCTCCGCGCCATCTTGGGTACTGAACCCGTGGTCTGCACATTTTGGACCATCCTAAGGTAGGTCTTCCGGGCCTTCTTGGACGATCCCGTCGCTGCCGTGCCCCCTATAATCATCCTTATTTCCCCAACGGGGGGTTTCTGACGGTCATTCTCTCGCCGGGGGGCCTGTTCCCTTGATTGGACGTCCGTCCTTTCTCTACTGACGAACTTCTGAAGCTTTCCTTCTCTAATGAGGGCTTCTATCTGCTGCTTTAGATCGTAGCAATCCGCAGTGTCGTGCCCGTGATCCCGGTGGAAACGGCAATACTTGTTCCTGGATCGCTTGGCTGGGTCACTCTTTAGCTTTCCCGGGAACGTCAGAGATCCTTCGTCTTTGATCTGCATCAGCACCTGGTCCAGCGGAGCGTTCAGGGGGTGAATCTAGTGAATCTCCCTCCTGGGGGTTTAGAACGCTTATCGTCGCGTCTGTCTCCCGTTCTCGGTTTCTTCTTTCCGTGATCCTGGCCGGCATCCTCCGGTCTCTCCCTCTTCCTTGGTTTGTCTTCCCTAGCTGACAGTGCGTCCTCCGCATTCATGTATTTCGTGGCCCTATACAGGACCTCAGACATGGTCTTCGGGTCATTTTTGTACAGGGAGAACAGGAATTTTCCCTTTCGCAAGCCATTCGTGAAGGCCGCCACCAGAATCTTGTCGTCTGCCTCATCAATGGAGAGGGCTTCCTTGTTGAAACGGGTTATGTACAAGCGCAGCGTCTCGTCCTCCCGCTGCCTAATGCTCATTAAGCATGCCGTCGACCTTTTGTACCTGTGTCCCCCGATGAAGTGCGAGGTGAAAAGTGCACTGAGCTCCTTGAAAGTGCCAACTGAATTTGGCGTCAACCTGCTAAACCAGACTCTCGCTGCGCCCCTCAGTGTTGTAGGGAATGCCCTACACATGACCTCGTCTGGGACTCCCTGGAGGTGCATCATTGTCTTGAAGGCTTCCAGGTGATCTAACGGGTCCTTGACCCCGTCGTAGCTGTCAATTTGTGGCATCCGGAACTTCGTCGGCAGGGGACAGGAGTTGACTGATGCGGTGAACGGCGAGTCTGTCTTGTTCACTAAATCGTCAAGGTCGTTGGAGACGCGTCCCTTGAGGGCGTTCATCATGACCTCCATCTGCTCCCTCATTGCCTGCATCTCCGCGAGGATGGGCGGTGGCGCCGCATTCGTGAGGGAGGGCATGCTCGAATCGCGCCTCTCTGCCTTACTGGGCTCATTACTGCCCCCTTGCTTCTCAGGCTCCCTTCTCTCGGAGCTGTCCCCTTGGTTCTCCTCCTGACCGTCATGCCCCGTATTCTTCTGTCGCAGCTGTTCTTCCAAGTCATGGTTCTGTTTTGCGAGGCGTTCTACTGCGGCCGCGAGGGTCTGAACCTGTCGCTCTAATGCGGTGTGCCTTGGCGGCTCAACGCCTTGCACGTCGTTGGAGTTGGTCATCGAGCGCGTGAGTACCATGCAACTCTTGTGTCCGGGAGGCGACAATGGCTTAACGATCGTCGCTTCCCACAGACGGCGCCAACTGATGAAGCCAAAAATGTTCACCAGTGAGATACACGATCCCTGCGCTCGGATGACCGGTGCCTGAAAATAAGAAAACACAAAGAAAAGCCTTCAAGGGGGGGGTCCGGTGTGGAGCCGGCCAAATACCCTCCGAAGGTTTAGTCAGAAAACGCTCTTACAACTCTAGAGTGCTAGAGAGGGATTAATTATGCATACCTTTTTTTGAGGGTGTTGGGGCCTTTTTATAGTAGTGAGGTCTTGCCTCCTTTCCTTGTAGAGCAAGCCTGACAAACTTGCTGAGGAAGTCACCCAGACCTGCTGAACAAGCCTCTGAGGCTTGCTGGACAAGCCTCTCTTGCTTGCAGAACAAGTTTCTTGAAACGTGATGGGCAAGTCTGAGCCTTCGTCCGGACTGGGGGCCCATGCGAGAGGATGAGCCCTAGCTTCGTTGGGCATGTGGATGTGGACGTTCTGGGCTTGCCAACAGGCCCATTGGGCCTGTTGGGCCTTATTTCACAATTTACCCTCTTCAACTAAGAATATAAAAAAGAAAAATGTAATCCCATGATGAATTTATCAAAATTCTTATCCAATAAATCGATATGGAGTTGAAATTGTAACCAAATTTTGTCCAATTGAAATGGCATTTGTGTCATCAATTATCAAACAAAATTTTCCATTACCAAACATCCAACAAGAAGGAACTTAGTAGGGTTGCAATGTCAATATCATTGGAAAATTTGAGAAAACGTTAAGAACTTAACTTTTAGTTTCAGAAATGACATTTTGTCCTTATAATTTGTGGTCCATAAACACAATTTAAATATCTATGTAATTTCATAAAAATAATCTATGTAATCCTTTTTTTAAAGAAATATATAGAATCTTAATAGTTCATCTATTATTATAAAAATATTAAATAAAGCAATACTTTTTTTTTAATAACAAATAAAGCAATTCTTTATGTTAATATTTAAGATTAGATGTATATGGTGGATATAAAAAATTGTGTATCATCATATATTTCAATAAAATACGGCTACTTTTCAAATTAATTTATCATGTAAATCAAGATTATCAAAGGATTAGAAGATAAATAAAACAAGAATTAAACATAAATATAAAACGTATTTTTTTAGTACTACTGTTATTTTTGAAAATAGAATATAAGTCCATAATACTTTCTCTACCTTCATGGAAGACAGTTGTAATAACTTATTCATTTTCTTCCAATGTCTCATTGTGTTAACACAAAAAATAATTAGGTACTAAAAGAGGATTGGATATCAACATTAGCAAAAAAATAATTATCTTATCCATTAAATATATGCATTCTTACTTGTAAAAACCTATCTAGACAGTGTGAGAGATAACCACACAAGCTTAAGAATGAAGACACATTTGTTACATACACACACTTACACATATATTAATATATGAGAGATTGGTGTCTCATCCATTATATTTTGTTTCAAAAAAATAAATGTAGTCTCAGTCTCTTTCAATCCACGAGACATTCTTAATAGTTAATACCCTATGAACTGATAATGTGATATATTGAATCTAAATTCTACAATCTCCCAAGTACACGTTACGCTTGACCAATAAACCCATCTCCTAGATAGTTGCATGTGATGTGTGTATATGAGATAATCCATGATGACTCATAAGTCTCGAATTAGTTGATTTTCCATCATGAGTCCACATGGAAGTTGCTTTGCTTGTACATTTTCTCTCTCTAGAGAGAGAGAGAGAGAGAGAGAGAGAGAAATTCATTCCTCATACATCATGCCAAACCTCCCCAAAGAAAATAAAAGTTACAAACATCAAATTATTAATTTAAAAAAAAAAATAGAAGATCTTCTAAACTTGTTATGGTAGTATGTACATTAGACTTATGTAGTTCAATTTAATTAATTGTCAATTACTGGTTAAACAAAGGAAACAGTGACTTTTTACGTGGAATGATCAAATCAAGCTTACACAACAAACTCAGCAAGGCAAATGAGTCAAGCCCCCATTATTTAGTAATAGTTCCCCCTTTTCTTGACAAGTATGAGGATATGGAATACAGGAATAGACCCAATATAGTCTCCATTCCAACATTATCCAAATTCAATGTTCTATGGATTGCTGAGAAATTGCCCCTTGGACCTACCAAAAATTAATGGATGAAGTTGTATAGTTGGAGCTACCAAAAATGGAAGTAATTGTGTCTGGTCATTGGTCATTGCACTTTAATTCTTTTAAAAAAAATATAATGAATGTGTTGTTACACTCTCAAATAAATAATATAAAAAACCCTCCTTTTTCTACTACAATTGTGTGTGTGTATATATATATATATCAATTGGATATTAACTAAGAGATTCCTATGCTCTTATAATCGTCAAATTAGTTATAATATCATATGTTGCAGCTCTCCTTTGAGCTTACACTGCCACTGGCATGTTAGTCTAAGGGGGGCTGCATTGTAGAGTAGTGATTTTTTAACCATTTCAAAAAGAAATAGAATTATGGATTGCGGTGATTTTTAACCATGTCAAAAAATAAATAAAATTACGGACCCCGTGAGTTTGAAATATTTTTATTTTTAATTATCTTATTTACTTATATATAATTTTAAAATCATAATTTATCTTCTTAATACAATTGTATTGTTTCTCACTTTTAATAAATTAAGAATTTAATAAAATAAAGGAAATCAATCCAAACACACACGCGCGTATTATTGGAGCAATAATCAATTCTATTTTGTTACACTTTTATTGAAACACATATTTTGTTACACTTTGTAAAAGGGTTTAATTACCTCAAAAACAAAACAAAAACAAAAAACAAAAAGTAAAAGGGTCTTTTTAATTATATATATATCTGTTGGAGCAATAATAAAATGTTTTGAAAAGGGATAATTAATTCATGAGATGGAGTGTGGGTGAAAGAAAAGTGGGAAAGATGATCCTTCATTTGTTTTTGAATTGATTGACTTCATTTAAGGATAAAAAAATTTATAATTAGCAAATCTAAAAATAAATATAGTGTTGTTTTGATAATAGAATAAATTTTAAATTACATAACTATCAAATAAAGACGTCTAACGTTTGAATGCCCCATCTTCCAACTATCAAATTAATATTTTTTTTTTTAAATTTGTATAATAATATATATCATCTCAAGGGAAAGGAGAGAATAGATAATGAAATTGATCATTTCAAGTTGTTGGGACCTTGGGGGTGAGGAGGGGAGAAAAAAATTCAAGAAGACAATGATAATGATATGCAAATGAAGCACGAAACTAATTTAGTTCAAGTAAACAGGTGGTCTAAGAAATCGGGTTAAATAATATTACATGTTCAATTATGAGGTTTTTTTTTTTTTTTTTTTTTCTTGAGAAGGAGTTCAATTATGAGTTAAAATGGACATATTTTAAAAGGGAAAAAATATATATAACGTTTCAACAATTTATTGATTGTTATGCTGTTATGCAAAATTCAAAGCGGTTTTATATAATTTTCTTGATATTCGTACGGCAAACCCTTAAGTGGAAGTAAGCTATATTTTACTTAAAATTAACAAAAAGGCATTAAAGAAAGTACAGAAAGATATAATGCTGTGAAGTTTGAAGTTTCAATAAAATATGCCATTTTCTTTTGAACTCTTTGGGTGGAACTAAGGGCTAACTGTCCAATTATTCCAAAGTCTTTGATTATATAGCTGAAAATGGCTCCAATGTTTCTAAGTCTTTAACAATGATTCCTTGAATTGAAATGAACAATGGAGTCAATAGAAAACTGCTGGAAAGTAATTTACATAGGAATTTATTTCCCAATTGCCAGCTTGCAACATCAATCTCTCCATTATTTTCTCGAATGCTTTCTTCTTCTTCTTTTCGCTGAATAGAAATGGATAGGGAGGGCGACTTGAGTTTTTTCTGAATGCTTTCATCATCCTCGCAATCAAGAAAAAATGTATTTTAATACATTTCATGGCAAATAAGTTTGATATTAGCAGTATTATTATCCACACACACATTAAAAAAAAAGGGTTGGTTTAACAGTGAAATTGGGATAGCACTTGCCTTATCATTCATTACACGAAATTTCCATTATCAAACAGCTAGCCAGCAAGAAAGGTACTTAGTATGGTTGTAACTTGTAATGTCATTTACCCAAAAAAAAAAAAAAGAGAAGTTTGGTTGAAATATCAAAATCATTTGCAGATTTTGACAAAAAGTTAGCAATTTCATTTTTATTTTCAGTAATGCCATTTTACCCTTAAAATTTGTGATTCATAAACACAGTGTAACATATTTATATTTTATACTATCTTTAGTCTTAAAAGTTTATCTATTATTCACTGCAAAGAAAAGAAAAGAAAAGAAAATAAAAGTTTATTTGTTATTACAAAAAATATTAAATAAGGTAATTCCCTATATTAATGATTAAGATTAAATAAATTTTTTACATACACAAAAAATAAAATAAATTTTGTGTACCATATATTTTAACAAAATACTAGAATTTTCAAATAAAATTTTGATGTAAACTAAGGTAATCAAAGGATAAATAGAATATAATCCCATAATTATGAACCAATACTTACGCTCCATTTTAATGTTTTCTAGAATAAGTCATTTTCCTAAAATTAGTTTTTTGGAATGCTATCTTATTTTCTTTGTGGGGCCAAAGGATCTGGGTACCCCGGCCCATTTTAATATCAAGCCTAAGGCCCAGGCCGAGGAGGAAAACGTCCGAGTATGACTAAGGAAGGCCCAAAGCTGCTGGGGGGCATCGTCGAGGACCGTCCTGTCCTCGGGGAATTGATGTCATGGAAGGAAAGAGCAACACACCATCCAAAGCAATCCTCCCAGTCGTCCCAAATGAAATGACTAACATAGGGGGACAGCTATGGGGGCATGGTGGAGGAGCAATTATAGAAGAGTCTGTCACCTCCGCATTAAATGCTCGCAGCTGGCAGTCTGGCCGCATTAATGAAGGAATGACCCCTGAACAGTGTCACCTTGTCTGCTGTAACTCACAGCAAGTTAAGGAAAGCGTTGGATGGGACAGGTACTCAAGTAGCGACCTGCATGATCAACAGATGGACGGTCAAGATGAATGGAGTAGAAGGATATATAAAGATAGAGGTCTCACAAAGAGGGCCCGGCCGAAAGATCGTAGTTCTAAGGATTCCTGAAAGTTCTGATCGTGAAGTACCGGAGAACCAAGAAGAAGAAGAAAAATTCATCCTCGGACACAACCCAAGGACAAGTCTTTACTCCTTCTCCACGCCTTTGACCATCCCACTCCCTTACGACCCTGTCAGACCGACGAAGAAGCCCTCACTAAGACTCAGTTCTTAAGCCCACTTCTTTACCAAATTCATTATATTAGGCCTGTTGGGTTTGGGTTCGCTCGCATCTACAGTGAAGGACCTCCCTGACCAGGACTCTACATTCTTATATTTAGTAGTGGTCTCAAAATGAGATAATATTATTTTCAATAGTTTTCATATTGCCTCTTAATTTCCTTTATTTAGTTTGATGTAAAAAATAATCTCTAAAATATAAGTAATATTTTAATAGAATTTTTTGTTGACTAAAAAAAGTTTTTCTTTGAATTATTTTTTTTAATACTACCAAACACAAGAAAACACAAAAAATTATCTTCACAAGAGGTTTCCATCTAAACAAACAGATTAGGTCAATCTAATCCTAGCTAAAAATATTGAAGGTTTGTACTTTTCAATTCATAGAGGAAGACTTCTTTTTTTCTTTTCTTTTTTGATGGGAATAGAGGAAGACTTCTTGTTACAACATCTTTCTTTCTTATTTATTTATTTATTTATTATTATTATTGGTATAATATAGTTAACACCTCTGGGACTAATGCCAGCTAAGTCTAATTTTTTAAAAATATTCCAATTTTCTTTTTCAAGACTAGAATCATATGTTAGCATATGAGGTGTAAATATGTGACGCAACATTGTACATAGAGGTTCTTTATACATTTTTCTTCAACAAAATGGAAAATGTTAGGACCACAACTTTTATTACAATTTGTTCATGTGGTAAGTTGTGAGTGATAGAGTAAAATTGATGGGTCCATGTGAGTCCGCAATTTCACTACTCATAACTTGCCACATAAATAAGTTGTGACAAAGTTATGGTAAAAATTATAGTCCTAACATTATTCAAACAGAATTCCTCCCTATATTTTAGGCTAAATTATTAACCTCAAAAAAAAAATGTTTAGACCCAAAAATGAAATTGTAAAAAAAATAACCTATCAATACCAAAAAAAAATTCTATCGCATTCTGTACGCCAAAGAGAAAAGAAAACGAAACCTGCTTGACCGCATGGATTCAAATCAAATGATACCCGTAACTCCACAGCCTCCTCAAGGCATTGGTGGCGGTTTCTCTACTATTCTCGGTCTTCTTACCCTTCATTGCCATCTTCTCCATGATATTATATATCAAACTATCACTCTTAAGTCTTAACACAACAAATATTCCACCGCCACCGCTTTGTTCATCACTGTTCCCTCACCAGTCACCAATCCATTACATTCTTTCTCTCATTAATTTAAATAGCGTTTGCTTTAGCATCTGGTCCCTCATATCATCTGTTTTATCATCTTCTACGCCTTGGTTTCAGTTCTTAAAACTACGTTGATTTCAACATTTTCTTCCTGCAATGCGCATTATCGTTTTGTGTGAATTGTGATTCTGTTTGAATATTGATTCGACATTCGGCAGTACTTTTAATAATAATATCTATAATAAATCAAAAATTAGTGGAGGACTTTGTGCTTTTTAGTCTGCTTTAATTAGTTCGGTCTCATTGGTCTATGTTTTACTTTTTTTTATTATATGAAAATTGTAACTTTATTAAAAAGAAGTTAAATTTAATACATCCTGAGCCAAAACGGACTCAACCATACTGAAATTTTTCTTTATTCATGTTACATAATTATTAATGTTTTTAGCATATTAAGCCAAGATATGTATGGGGTGATTGCTTTAACGTTGGAAATTGGTATGCGTTTGAACTCTAACAACTTGCTCCATGTCCCTCAACGACATTTTCAATAAACACTGCACTGGTGCTGTGCCACCACCCTTAAGGCGTCAATAACAATTTGTGAGTCACTCTCTACCACCAAATTTCTAATGCTGATGTCCCAAGCAAAACTTACCCCTTCCTCTAACGCCTTTGCTTCAATCTCTAAAGGGCCTAAATGGGCATACAGTTTCTTACTCAAAGCAACCTCCACCCTCCCTATGTAATCACGTAGAACAGCTCCTATTTCAACAGACTTGTGAGTGGTGAAAGTCGCCCCATCTACGTTAAGCTTGAACTAAGGCTCAACCGGAAGTAACCAATGCACTACATCCTTGCCTGGATATTCTTAAGTTGGCGGTACTTGATTTGATGTTAAATGTGACTTATTAACGAAGCATGCTTTATGTATTTTTTAAAAAGAGCATGTTTTATGCTTGTTTAATAATTGAATTGATACTTCATATTTATTGTAGGGATGTTGGGCCCAGGAGTTCAATATCTGTTTATATATTAAGCCTGTGGCCTAAGCCGAGGACGAGAGGTTGTCCGAAGATGATAAATCTTTATCAGAAGAGATCATTCTAGTAAGTAAAGAAGTTAGTTTCGGTCGTAATGGCTTAAGAGGGTGGGCCGAGGATAAATGCATCCTCGGCTAGCCAAAGTCGAGGTCCCAATAGATGGGTTGCCATCCAGGGGGATGTTCTAGGAAGCTCTACTGGCACATATAAGCATTACAAAAACAAAATACAAAGGGGAGTACAAAAATATCTAAGTAGAAAGCTGCCACCACCGTATTAAATGCTCTGTAGCTAACTCTCTGACCGCATTAATGTAGAGGTGATGCCTGAACAGTTGTTTTCAGCCTTACAGCTACTTCACAGAGACTTATGGAATGGGCTGATGGGACAAGTATCAATACCAGCCATCTGGCATGCACGTGAAGGACAAAGGTGAAGGGAAAAGAGAGTATAAAAGAGAAAAAATGCAAGGAGAATGGGGATCAAGAAATCAAGAGGAAAAAACTATAGCAATCAGGAACCAATCTTGTAATCAAACCTAAAAACAATATATGAGTGTTGTTCTCCTCGAATCTTATCGAGGACATTATTCTTCAACATGAACACATCCGTTTCCATTCTTTTGTGATTTCAATCTACCTTAGTATTTGTTTGAATCATTAAAGCCCAGTTTTTCCAACCCACTCTCTACAAATTCATTGTTTTTGGCTTTTTGGGCCTAAGTCCACCAACCTTTGGGTTAAGGAAGCCAAATTTGGTCCTTACATTTATTTTTCTAAAAAATCTCTACCTGTATCCATGTCGGACCAATAATTATTTTATGTATAGGATAAAGGGATCTACAATACTATAAGAGTGTAGATACGTATATTCAATTCATAAAATACCTTATTGTGTTGGATACATGTCAAACACGAAAATGCTAAGAAAACTCCTACATTGGTGTTAGGAGGAAAAATAATATAATTTTGTATTAAATTGATTTTTTATTTTAGACATGTTTTAAAAAATTTTGATAGTTGTTAATTATTTTGAAAACTAGAATTAAACATAAAATAAGTCTAGAATATACCTAGAGATATTAATTAAGTGTTGTATTCCTAGTATTATATGCATCGATTGTATTTTAATTTATCAAGAATTGTGACCCAACCAACCCTCCTAATTTCCACCTTTACTTTTGATCAATGAGGCATTTTTTAATACACTATTAAATATATTGAGTCTAAATTCTAAGAGCATCCACTTCAATGGATGCAAAGTCTTGAAAAATGTCAAAAAACAAAAAAAAAAAAAACCACATCAGTGGGTGTAAAATTGTGCATAAATGCACAAATGCTACAGTAACTGTGCATATATGCACGGTTACTATAGTACTTGCATTTAATATTTTAGTAATTTTTTCTCTCTCCTTGTCTCTGGTTGCTCTCACTCTCACCTCACTTTCCCTTTTTCTCATTTGATGAACTCATCAAACCACTACCACCGATCAACTCATCAAACCACTGTTGTTGATCAAATAATCAGACTAGCACAAAGCTTGATCAAATCGCCGATTGCCGCCGCCATGAAGCCTCTTCGATCACCGATCGCCACTAATTTCTCGTTGTTTGATCAATGAGTTTCGGGTTGGGTAGGTGATGATTTGGCTTTCAGATTGAATGAGTTTCGAATTGAGTGGGTTTTGGCTTGAATGAGTTGGTTTTCCTTGATGATGCTGGTTGGGTGGTGATGATAGTGGCTGGGTGTGGAGTGATCGAATGATGATGATGATGATGATGGTTAGGTCAGTGAGAGAGAGGGGTAATGATAATGATGGTGGTTCAGTCTGTGAAAAAAAGAGGTAGTGAGTGAGAAAATAATAAAAAATTGTAAAAAAATGAATATTTTATTAAATAAATATGTAAAATAGATAGACTGATATTGGTGTTTTATAAAAATAAATATATAAAATAAAAAAAGTAGTTTTTTTTACAAAATAAATAGAAAGTTTGCATCAATGTATGTGAATGCTCAAAAACCTCCAAAATTACCCGGCATATCTGACGTGTGCATGCATGAAAATATGAGATAATCAATGATGACACAAAAAGGTCCTATTAGTTGATTTTCTGTCAGGAGTCCACGTGAAGGTTGCCTGTACATTTTCTCTCCCAAAAAAAAAAATAAATGCTTGGTCATACATCACGTGAAAATAAAAGCTATAAAAGCACCAAATTTATTTGGCATTCTCGACAGCAAATAGAAAAACGGAAGTAGCGTGAGGCCTGACAGACTTGACTGACACAGGCCAATTGCCAATAACCAGCCACCATTATGGATTCAAATCAACCGAGACCTGTAACTCCACAGCCTCCTCAAGGTGGTGGCGGCAGCAGCCGCGGCAGCGGTTTCTCTGCAATTCTCACGGTCTTCTTAACCTTCATCGCCATCTTTGCCATGGTACGTACGTATTATATATCAAACTATATCAACTCTTAACACAATGTATAAATATTCCACCGCCACTGCTTTGTTCTTCATCGTCATCTTCCTTATTATCATCACATTCTTTCTCATTGATTTAATTTATTTCAATAGCGTTTGCTTTAGCATCTGATCCCTCACATTTTCTGCATTATCGATTCGTTCCTCATTGGATCTATGTTTTGCTTGATTTGATGTTAAGTATGACTTGTTAGCAAAGCTTTCTTTATGCTTGTCGTTTAATAATTTAATAATTGAAGTGGTGATTCATCTTGTATACTTCTAAGCAAGGGAACACATACTTCAAATTCTCTAGCTGTGTTCGAGTCAAAACAATAATTATTTTATGCATAAGATAAAAAGATCTACACTCTATGAGAGTATAAATACATATATTTGATTCATAAAATACCTTTTTGTGTTGGACGCTTGTCAAATACAAACATGCCAATAAAAATATAAACAATTTTGTATTAAAAATTGTTCTTATTTTAGATATGTTTTTAAAGATTTTGATACTTGTTATTTGTTTTGAAAACTAGAATTAAACATAGACTATGTCAAAAATATACCTAGAGATATTAATTAATTAATGTATTCCTACGCGTTCTAATTTTTCAAGAATTGTTGTGTTGTTGTGTCTCATGTTATGTCAGAATCCATACTTCTTAGCTTCTAAGATTAATTTTCATTTTAGTTTGAATAATAGTTATAAGAAAGTACATCAAGAGTATTGTGTGATTGTAAAATACTTATTAAGTCAAGAAAAAAAAAATTATAAGATTGCTATAGTGCTACTAGTTATGTTCAATTATAATACCTAATAAAAAGATATCGAGCATAATTATAACCTTAAACTACTACCAAGTTTGTTACCAAACTTTGTTTAAAAAATTATATAGGAATTTATTTTCCAATTGCAAACTTGCAAATTAGAGTGCCTTTGCCCGGCTTATTTATTTTTTGTGTTTTGCCTTATGTTTTGGATTATTATTGTTATTTTTTTTCAAATAATCTAACTTTAACATTTTTACAACAAATTAACATTAAATTTTTGTAAAACATTTAACATAAATATTACTAAAAATGAAACATTTTAGTAAATATTATATAAATAACTTGTTTTCAAACATACTCTTGGTCTCTTGTACCTCTCCAAATTCTTTTCATGATTTTCATCTAGATGTGAAGATCTATCATAAAAAAAAAAATTCATAAATTTTTTTTCCTAATTGTGAAGAGCTTCACAATCAGGAAAAAAAATTTGTTCAATACCAAGTTCAGGAAGATTTTTCCCCCAAAAAAAAAAGTATGGCTCTTTCCAATAAGATTTATACATTTCATAGCAAATATTACTGTAAGTTTATTTGGAAGTATTATCGGGTAATAAAAAAAAAAAAATGTTTCGTTTGGCAGTGAAATTGGAAATAGCACTTGCGTTATCAATCACAAAATTAAACGAAATTTCCCGTTATCAAATAGCCAGCAAGGATTTTTTTTTTTTTTTTTAATAGGTAGCAAGAAGGATTTAGTATGATTGTAATGTCAATATCATTTGGAAATTTTGAGAAAACGTACTAAGAATTTAAATTTTTAACCTTAAAATTATTGATCCATAAACACAATTTAACATATCTATATAATCTCAACATTTCACTTGTTATTATAAAAGAAACTAGTGTGTAACCCCATACATATATACGGATACATTTAAAAATAATCACAATTACATATATATAATTTAGAATCTAATTACATCTAGATTCTTTTGTTTTTGCATTCAATAATTTACTTGCCACAAAAATTTTAAAATTAGATGAAACACATGCACAAAATTGAACTCCAATTAAAATTCAATTTAGAATCTAATTAAATTTAGAATCTTTAATTTTTGCACCTAAGAATTCACTTGAAACACAAATTTAAAAATTAGATGAGACATATGCTACAAAATTAGACTTCAATTTAGAATTTAATTAGATTTTTTCTTAGTTTTGGCTATTAATATATATATATATAAATATAAATATATGACTTATAAACTTGAATTGTTTTTAGTTATACAAAAAAAAAAAAAGGCTCATAAATATAAAATCATTCAAAATTTATATTTTTTATGGTTTACTTATATTGGACTCCTCTTTTTTACACTAAATTAACTCATTTGACACAAAAATTAAAAATTTAAATTAGATAAGACACATGGCACAAAATTAAACTCTAATTGAAATCCAATTTTTACATTGAATTAACTCACTTAGCTTAAAATTTTAAAAACTTAGATTAGATGGGACACATGGTGTAAAATTAGACTCTAATTTAATTTCAATTTGAAATCTAATTGGATTTTCTCTCAGTTTTACCTATTATTATATATATAGATTAAAGAAAGTAATATCTTATCTTTTTGAAAGTAGAAGACTAAAAGTCCATGATATTTTCCCAACCTCGCAAGAAGAAGGTAGCTTATTCGTTTTCTTCTGTTGTAACACTGCTATTGAACTATCAAATAAAATAATTAGTTACCGAAAGTTCTTTGGATTTCAACATTAACAAAAATAAATTTCTCATCTATTTAATATTTGCAATCTTACTCTTATAGTATGTAAAAATCTACAATCATATAGTTCCCACACATGTATAAGAATGAAAACATGTAATTGTCGTATGCATTATATATGTATATGCATGTTGCCAACGCCATGGAAGCCCTACTTGGGCATACTACAAAGCCATGACAGCCCCATACAATGGCAAAGTCAGAATTTTGGTCTAGAGAGGACAAAATTAAAAGATAAATATTAATAATAATAGCTAGAAATTATTTATTTATATTAACTACAAAATAAATGAACAATTGTAAACAACTGTAAATATCATATAAAAATTAATACAAATGTAAATTATTGTTAGACATCTAAGTTTTCTCTAAAATAAATTGAAAAAATAAATCAATTTGAAAATATTAGGAGTATAAAATTTACCTGTAAAGTTGTATGTATGTTTCGCTGTTTTGATTGCTTTTAAAAATATAAGTTAAGTTCAACTTTTTATCTATTTTTTAAAGTATTCAAAATTTGTGTTCATAATAAAAAACCACAGTTTAAAACTAAAATGTAAAGAAATTTAAAAAGAAAAAGTGTAAAATATAAGACTATTAATTGAAGTGCAATAAAAAATTTATTAAAAAAACCCAAAATGCAGTGATTATTATTATTATTATTATTATTATTATAAATTTAAGTGCAAGCTTACAGGCAAGACAACCCAAAATGCAGGGATTATTATTACTATTATTATTATTATTATTATTATTATTATAAATTTAAGTGCTAGTTTACGGGCAAGACAAGTCAGAGTGATGCGTGTCAGGAAGTAATTTCTTGTTTGTTTTGTGTCTTCTTTTTTTTTTTTTCCTTTTTTCTTTTTTTCCTGCTTTGTGCGTCAGGTAAGCGTTAAGCTTGGTCATTTTCACCTTATTTAAGCAGGGAAGGACGGGAACTTTTGTTACGTTTCCTGTTTTATTTATTTTCTACTTAGCATTTAAGAGATTACTAACAATAATACATATGAGATATTTTAGATGGAGTCAAGGGTGTAGAGGTATTTTTAAATCGATGAAATTTTTATCTTAAGAGAAGTCATTTAATTTAAATAGTAGTATATAACTTCTCAACAAAAATTAAAAAAGAAAAAAAAAAGTATATATACCATGGCAGCCCAATGCATACAAATATAAATCTTATGCCCAATACATACTCACATGTTATGATGGGGATTGAATAGACACATAGGTTTAAAAATGAAGACAATATGTCTTATGCCTTATTGATATATATATATCAAAGAAATTGGTGTCCCTTCCATAAAAAAGAAAAAAAACAAAAGTGGAGTCTCAGTGTCTTTCAATCCAATCCAAGAGACATTCTTAATGCCCTATGAATCGACAATGTGCGATTAGGGAAGACAATGGAGCGAGGCAGGGCCAAAGTAGGGGTGAAAAATATAACCTGACCTGCGAGTACCTGATCCGAACCGGCCCTAATGGGTCAGGTTTTACCCGACCTGTTAAACAATAGGGTTGGGTTTGCATTTAAAAAATCAAATCCAGAACAGGTTTGGGTTGGATTTAGGCTTTATGCATATGCGGCCCAAACCCAACCCATATACACATATAATATTAAAAAAAATTTAAGACCCTAGTATAAATACTCTATTTCCTTTTTAGATTTCATTTCCTAAACCTAACCCTCACCTCTCTCTCACCGTCGGCCACCCTCAGATGCTCCCTTCACGGCTCCATGGCCTCACTTAGCCTCACAGCCCCATGGCCTTGTTCAGCCTCACACTCCCTCACAACCTCACTCCGCCTCACCGCCCCTTACCTCTCTCACTCTCACTCTCGTTTTCTCTCAATTGCCTCTCACCCAGTCACCCTCACTCACATTCACTCACCAACCCATGCTCACCCTCACTCTCATCATGTGCTGGTTATTGTTTGTCACGGAGGAGCACGGATCTCGTAGTGGTTGCTATTTGTCATAGAGGAGCATGGGATTGTTAGATTGGAGAGACATCAGATGATCAGAGAACGGGATTGTGTTTCAGTTTGTGATTTTTGTGTGTGTGTGTGTGCGCGCGCGCGTGTGTGTGTGTGTGTTTTTCAATGAGTGAAAAATCTGTATTAACAAAGAAGAGCCAAAAAAAACAAGCTAATTTGTGTTTTTGTTTATGTTTAGGTTTGTGATTTGTGTTTCAGTTTTCGTGGTTGTGATTTCTAGATGTAAAATTGACTTTTTATTTTTTATGATTGGGTCGGATTGGGCCACAACTTTAGATTAGGCCCAGAAGTGGCTGGATGGGGCCCGTGGGGCCTGATGGAGTGAGTTTGGGGTTTAAAAAAAACTCATTTATTAAACGGGACGGGTTTGGGTAATGAGGGAGGACTCGCAGGAAGGGTTAGAGTATCAAAAAACTCATTCTGAACCCAATCCGTTGCCATTCCTAGGCCAAAGGATGGGGTCAACCCCATCCTGCATAATTTTGTCTTGTCTCATTTTTTGCCTTGCCTCCCATGACGAGGAAATTTTTTTTGCGCCTTCTCCACCCCTTGGGGCCCCACAAAACCCCTCTCGATCTCGTAAAACTCTAATTCTTGTTAATTTGCCCCCATAACTATTACAATTTTTTTAATAAAACATATTTTATTAATAAAAATATGAGAAATGATATGTTTACAACATTTTTACAAACATTTTTACAACAAATCCTAAGTGACAAGTTGTTACTGGTTATTATTGTTGGGGCAAAAAAGTAATCTTTGTGCTATGTTCAAATTTGAACCAATAGCAACTAACCACTTATGATTTGTTGTGAAAATATTGTGGACGTAGCACATCTCTAAAAATATACTTGAAATTACAACTAAATTTATCTCATTAAATCAAAATAATTTTTAGCAAAAATTGTATAATATTATCCAAGTGTTTAACTAAACAAAATCACAACAGAAACAAAAATATCATAGTATAACACATAACAAAATAGAGGTAAAAAGTATAAATAATAGAGTTTTAATGAATAAAAATTTACAATTATAACCCTTATTAATGTGGGGTGGAGTGGATATTTAAAGTCAAAACCCTTGTCCTTTTCCACCCCTACCACCTTTACAAGACTCAGAAAACTCTTAAGTACACGTATCCGTTTGGATTAAACTTATTGTTGCTAAAACTAAAAATTGAAAACACTGTAACAAAATAATTTTTAAATGTGTGAATAATGTCGTGGTTGCCATATAAATAAAATTTTTTGTCTCATATACAGTAAAATCAAAAAAAAAAAAAAAAAAAAAAAAAAAAACCTTGAAAATGCAAAACGTGGACGCCACATACATTGGAATCCAAACGGGTACGTTAGGTCTAACAGACTAACTAATAGTAAGGCCATGAAAAATGGTCCCCGTAAGTAACGTATCAGTCACGATTCTCACCCAAAAAAAAAAACGTATCAATCACGATACCACGTGTAGGTTGCCTTGTATGACTTCCCTCCAACATGAGAAAGAAAGTATGCCGTCCTGACGCATCAAACCTCGCCGAAGCTACAAAGCACCAAATTCCTCTTGATACACGGAAGTTGCGTGAGGCCTTTCATACTGACTGACACTGCATTATGGATACGCATCAACCGAGACCCGTAACTCCACAACCTCCTCACGGCGGCGGCGGTGGCGGCGGCGGTGGCGGTTTCTCTGCGATTCTCACAGTCTTCCTATCCTTCGTCGCAATCTTCGCCATGGTATTATATATCAAACTATAAATATCAACTCTTTTAACACAATATATCAATATTCCACCACCGCCGCTTAATTTGTTCTTCATCGCCTTCTTCAATGTTATCACATTCTCTCACTGATTTCAATAGCGTTTGCTTTAGCATCTGATCGCTCACATTATCTGTTTTATTATGTGTATGAGATTTATTTCTCTATGATCCTTATTTCAATCTTCATTTATCTTAAAGGTACATTGATTTCGGCATTTTCTTTAATTCTGCAATACGTATTGTTTCAAAGTCGATTCGTTTTCTACAGTAATCACATTGGGCAGTGTTTGGCTAATTAAAATATTCGACTGACTTTTAACAGTAAAAGTAATATCTATAATGAATCAAATTGCTGGAGCACTTTGTGCTTTTTAGTCTGCTTTAATTGATTCGTTGTAAAATATGACTTGCTAACAAAGCATGCTTGCTTGTTGTTTAATAATTGAATTGATGCTTCATCATGTATACTTCTAAGTGAAGAAACATATATGCTCCAAAATCTCTGATTGTATCCATGTCAAACCAATAATTATTTTATGCACAAGATAAAAAGGGATCTACATGCTGTGAGAGTGTAAATACATATATTCATTTCATAAGATTGTTGTTGTTGTTGTTGTTAGTTTAAATCATAGTTCGATGAATCTTTTATTATTTTTCATAAAATCGATGTCACTATTGCTTTTTAGAATCAATGTCTTGGCATTGTAAATTTCTTCAATAACATTTCAGGATCTGTAATATGTGATTTATAAGTCATCAAATTATTTTGGTATAAAAATGTGACTCAGGATTATTTCTAGTATTTGTTTCCCTTTATGGTGATGGTAGTAGTTGTTCTGTGTGGGCTTGCATTGTTGCAAGTCAAGAGAAAAAGTGGATTTTTTTTTCTTTCCCCATTTTAAAAGTGGAGTACTTTACAAGGAAAAAAGGAATGTATGGTTGATTACGAATGGTGGAGCATAAAATAGAACATAGTAAGAGTAACACAAAGGACTTTTATTTTGTCCATTTCACCTTGCATTACAAACCGTGGTTCTAATGCCTATTGTTATTTAATTATTAACATTTTTAAAAAAATAAAATTTAAAGGAACTTACATTGTGGCATCGAGTATGCACTTGGGATTGTAGAGTTATTTCTAAATTACTCTATTTGTAGTTGTGTTGCCTGAATGTTTTTGGGGATGTTTGCAAACCACAAAGCTGGTTTAGTTTGATACAAGCTAAACCAAAAATAATAGTAGTTCAAGTGAAGTTGTTTTATTAATCCAGCTTTTCTAGATTCAAAACCAGTTTTAGTTAACATGCAACTTATGAAAATGTCAAATTTGCATGCATGTGAAAACACCAAAATTTAAAAATTTTATTTGGAGGGCATGTTTTTGAAAGAACCACTTGGAAGATATGGGAATGTATTTAGTTCCCACGTTGAATTAGTCTTTTGATCAAAAGAGTTACCAAACTAAAAACAATCAAACTTGTCATGTTGTTCTTGGCAGGCTGGCCTGGTTTTGTGATTTGCTACGCTCCTTTACTTATTAGTAATTGCAGTTGCCAGGGAGGCATACCTGAGAAAAGAAAATAGTGGATTAGTGTTTTTTTTTTTTTTTTTTAATTTTAGGGAGTGACTATATAATTTGCTTATTAAATGCTAGTCTGTTTAAAATTTTAGATATTATTTGAATCTCAGTCACCAGAACAAGTGTTCATATCATTTTATTTGAGTTTGAAAATATCTGACATGAATATAAATTTTACAGATGGTGATTCCTTCATCATCAACTTTTAGGAATGGTTTTTCCATTTTGCACCAAGTCCCAGAAGGCCATGTTGGGGTTTACTGGAGAGGAGGTGCCCTTCTAAAGACTATTACAGATCCAGGTTTGACTATGGTCCTTTCTTTATAATTTTCATTCAGTAGTTGCTTTCCTAGAATTTATGAAATTTCTGCATGCACTTAATTTTCAGGTTTTCATCTGAAGTTGCCTTTATAACCCATTATGAGCCTGTTCAAGTAACCCTTCAGACAGATCAGGTAAAATTCGATGTTATGAAAATTGAGGAATTTCATCTTGTCAGTTTAATGCTCAAATCCTTCCTAGGAGTATAATTGCAGGTGAGGGATATTCCTTGTGGTACCAAAGGAGGTGTAATGATTAACTTTGAGAAGATAGAGGTACAGCTACGAGATGTTGCTCTTTATTAACATTATGGTCTACAAGTGGTCTAAGGTTTGAAATGTTCAGCTTATATGCACTGATTATAATGCCTTCTCAGGTTGTTAACCGGCTTCACAAGGACTATGTGTATGACACTCTGCTGAACTATGGGGTGCAGTATGACAATACATGGATATATGACAAAATTCATCACGAGATCAATCAGTTTTGCAGCTCTCACTCTCTTCAGCAAGTCTACATTGATGTTTTTGATCAAGTATGGATGCTAAAGAAAACATGCCCTTTAAACCCATAAATGAAAATATTTTGGGAGCTTCCAATTTAGCTTTACAATATAAGAAGTCTTCCAAGTGTTGTTTAGAGTAGTGTACTTTTCTTCTTCTGCTTTAGTAGTTTAATTTGACAGATTGTTTAGCATATTGAAATCTTAACTTAAAAGTTGAACAATTTGATTCCTCCTTAAGAAAATCCCAAGAAGTAGTGCTATGTTGACTTCCAAGGATTATTTCTCTTTGGGAATCTATGTTGGTGTTAAGTTGCCAACATTATTAAGAAGCTCCTTATAACTATACTTCATATAGTTGTGTAACATCATGGCACCATGTGCTAGTGTAGGGGTAATCAAATTCTTTTCTATTTATTTATTTCATGTTATATTGACAAAGCATTTAACTCTCACAGATTGATGAAAAGATGAAAGATGCTCTCCAGGGTGACTGCACACGTTATGCTCCAGGTATTGAAATCATTAGTGTTCGCGTTACAAAGCCAAAAATCCCGGAAAGCATAAGACGCAATTTTGAACAGATGGAAGAGGAACGCACTAAGGTTCGGTTTCTTTTTCCTGAATATGATAGAAGGTCCTTTTACTTTCTTCTATTTTCCTCTGTTAGTCAAGCAAATCCAATAGACACACACACACACTCACACACAATATGATTCTTGATATGCAGATTCATTCTAAATTAAATGTACTTTTAATGTATGTTTATTATTTCAAATTATAGCTGAACATTGAGTTTACCCTTTAAACCAGTTAGCCTTGGTCCTTTGAGCTTTTTTCACTTATATCCAAACTTTGTATATGCATATGTTTGCACCCACACCCAGTCAATGAAAAACATATTAGATAATTTATTATATAGTAAGCCTTTGATGTTAATAGAGTGCAACATTCTATGTTTTATGTTGATGTTACTTTGTTAGGTCTTAATTGCTATTGAGAAACAGAGAGTGGTTGAGAAAGAGGCAGAGACAAATAAGAAAATGGCTATCAGTGAAGCTGAGAAGGTTGCAAATGTGAGCAAGATCCTTATGGAACAGAAGTTGATGGAAAAGGATAGTGTCAGGAAGCAGCAAGAAATTGAGAACCAGATATACATGGCTCGGGAAAAGAGTTTGGCCGATGCAGATTTCTACCGGTGAAAGATTCATTCACTTTTCAGTTTAAAAGATAAAGATATGAATATGGTATCATAGAAATGACTAATAATATTGCTCTCTCTACATTTCTAGTTTACTGAAGGAAGCTGAAGCAAACAAGTTGAAGCTGACACCGCAATTTCTTGAGCTTAAATTCATCGAGGCCATAGCTAATAATACAAAAATTTTCTTTGGGGAAAAGGTTTTTCCCTCTCTCTTGTGTGTATGCATGTGTGTGTGTGTGTATGGGGTGTTGTGGGTGCAAGCTTTACTTAATAGTTCTTTCTTGCAGATACCTAATATGTTTTTGGATCAGAGGCTGCTTGGGAACTTCTTGCAACAGTTATCTAAGAATGTGTCTGAAGAGGAGAAATCAGTAGCTTAATTTTTTTTATACTTCATTTCTTTTTGTGATCTATCGTCTCTACCAAGATCAAAAAATTCTAAAACCACATAAAATGGCACAAAGTGGTAAAGAAAAAGTTGTGACTTCAGGTGAAGTAACAGCTACCAATCACAGTTTGATACATAAGATAATTGTGAAAAAAATTGTGGTAGTTTATGTGATACTAAAACTACTCACCAAGATAATGTAATACCTAGGTGGTATAGCATTATTACAAGTTTGTGACACAAGTTTGTCACAAAGTAGGGAAAGTAAATGTTTTTATTTTTTTATTTTTTTTATTTTTTTATGGGAAGGGAATGTAAATGTTGGTTCAGGCTTTCAGAAAGTGTTCCATTTAAACAAAATTTTTGGGAAGTTGCCAATTTTTTGGCCCAAAGCCTCCGCATTGATTGAGATATAAATTTAATAATTTGACACCATAAAAAGTTATTTTATTTATTTTATCATTTCATGTTACAAATCACTTGATAATTCTATTTTTTTACTACTTCATTTAAATATTATTTTTTTATTAATCTTTTATTCTTTCTTTCCTACCTCACTTTATCTGTCTCTCAAAACAACTAGCAAACCCAAAATCCCAACCACCTCCACTGCCACACACAACCACATCCACCTCCATTACCCACCAACTACCATTACCGCAACCTAAATCCACCAAATTTGCAACAAAATCATCTCAAAAACTAACCAAAAATAAAAACAACCAAAATTCAACAAACCCACAAATCCTCCAACAAAAAACCTAGTGACATTGGAAAGAGAGATTTTAAAAATCATCACCCCCACAACCCTCCACTACCACCAGGGACACCAAGACCACCATATAACATCCAGAACCAAACCCACCACATCAACACCACAAAATCCATCCAATAACCAAAAAGCACTGCCTAAAATCATTCCAAACCCAACCACAACACCATCGCCACAACCAACAACAACTGCAACTCCTACCCACAACCATAGGTAAAGACCCATAAAGCCAAGCCACCGACTAACCCATGCAACTACCATTAGCATCAACGCCAAGCCAAACTAAGCTCCAACCCAACCAATCCCAACCACCAACACAAACACAGCGATGGGGCTTAGGGCAAGGTTTAGCGATGGGGCTTAGGGCTTGGGTCGGTGATAGGGCTTGGTTCGACGAGAAGGAATGAAGATGGCTGATTGAAGAGAGCTTGGGTGAGATTGGGTGAGGAAGAAGGATGGATTGGAACTGAGCTTGGGTCAGTGAGAATGGAGAAAGAGAGGTGAGATTGTGAAGAGAATGAGTGGTAAGGAGGAAACAAGAGAGAGAAAATAAATAAATAGATATTATTTTAATGAGTGGGAAAATAAAAAATATTATTTACTTTTACAACTATGAATAACTATGCACTATAACTAGGTGGGTAATATAACACACAATAGTGGCTCCATCGCTTTTTTTTTTTTTTTTTGATATGCAAACTATCAATAGACTTTCAAATTAACTGGACACAAAGTCCAAACCAAATACATCTTTGTTCAATTGACAGGCAATGATGGGGAGTGTCCTCCACCCAAACAATACTGTCAGTTACAAGTTTGGCATTTCTAGCCATCAAATGGGCAACACAATTGCCCATCCTACACACATGAGTAACCTGCCACGCTTGGACATTGAAACTCCACCTTTGGATTCCTCCAATGATCATTTGAATCGAACTTGAGGGGGAGCAGCACCCAGCCAGTGCATCAGTCACCAGTTTTGCGTCTCCCTCTAGAACAATTTTCCCTAAACCGAGGTCACCAGCCAACAAGATTCCCTCCTCAAAAGCCTTTGCTTCCACTTCCAAAGCTCCTAAAGGTAAATCCAACTTCTTACTCATTTCTCCCATGAGCAAACCCCTTTCATTTCTTGTAACAACCCCTATGCCACAACTACCTGACTCTTCAAACACCGTGCCATCAACGTTTACTTTATACCAACCTTTACAAGGAGGAGTCCATCCTGCTGTTCTCGATGGCGCTCTCTGTCTTGGAGCTTCAAGCTGCCCCTTAAATTCCTTAACCAGAGCAAGTGCTTCAGAGGCTAATTCCTTTGCTTGTTTAATCTTACCTTCAAACTTTGCTGCGTTTCTATTCTTCCAAATGCACCACGCTGTGCATGCCAGACGCTCCCATTCTATTTCCTTCCAGTCCTCCCAACCTTTCCATATTACATCAATGAATTCACAGTTAGGGTGACACGCCTTGGGCAATACCATCTTTGTTTCCTTCCATACAACCTCTGCCATCCAGCAATCCCATAAAGCGTGGCCCAAAGATTCACGTCAAACCACAGAACACACATTCATCATTCGTGGACACCTTTCGTCGCCAAAGACAATAGTTTGTAGGGAGTATGTTTTTACAAGCCCTCCACATGAAAAGCTTAACTTTGCTTAGGCAATTTAATCCCAAAATGGCTTTCCAAAACTTTTTCTTTCTTCTCAAATTTGACTCCTCACCCCCTGCTCCTTTGCCTCTGTCTTCAGTCAGCCACTTAAGAGCTACCTGGTATGCACTTTTCACCATGAAGTCCCCTTTTTTTGTCCAAGCCCAGATCATGCATCCTCCGGAAGACTAGGACTAATAGGAATACTCAAAATCGCCTCTGCTTCGAAGGGTAAGAAAACACTCTTTACTGCATTAATGTCCCAGCCCCTTGATTCACGGTCTATAAAGGTCTCCACTAGTTCACCCTCAAAATTTTGGAGCCTCAGACTTGCAACCATGAAAGAATTTGGGGTTGGGATCCACCTATCTGCCCATATCTTTGTTTTGCTCCCATTCCCAATGTTCCGTCTCAAGCCTCTCTGGAAAACTTCTTGTGCAGCCATCAAACTCCTCCAAGTATACGACAGGTTTTTTCCTATTTGAGCCTCCAAAAAATTTGAATTCGAGAAATACCTGGCTTTCAGTACTTTATGGGCAAGGGACTTAGTGTTTTGGGTTAAACGCCACCCTTGTTTTGCAAGAAACGCAAGGTTAAAACGCTTTAAGATCCTTGAAACCCATCCCCCCCTCAGATTTGGCATGCACATCTTCTCCCACGCTAGCCAAGCTAGCTTTCTTTTCTTTTCTCGTTGGCCCCACCATAAATTTATAATCAAGGAGTTAAGCTCGTTACACAGCGAATCCGAAAGTTTAAAGCAATTCATAGTGTACATAGGTGTGGCTTGGGCGATAGCCTTTATAAGGATTTCCTAACCAACCATTGTCAGCAACTTTCCCTTCCAACTCCCCACTTTCCGACCAACCTGATCCAATATACGGTGGAAGGCTTTCTTTTTTCCCCTCCCCACCAAAGGGGGTAGCCCTAGGTATCGCTCATGTTGGTGAATGATCTGGGCCCCAAACATGTCCCTCACCTCTTCTTTAACCTTCTCACTCATGTTCTTACTGAAAAAATAGAGAAGTCTTCTCTCTGTTTAGCTTCTGCCCTAACTCCCTCTCATAAATCTCCAAAATTTTTGTGACTCTAACTCCTTCCTTTTTAGAAGCATTGCAAATGACTATACAGTCATTTGCAAAAAGCAAATGAGAGACCAAAGGAGCTTGTCTACACACCGAAATGCCTCTTGGAATCCCCCCACTTTCGACCCGCCTAAGCATGGCCGAGAGGCCCTCAGCACACAATAGGAAAAGATACGAAGAGATTGGGTCCCTTTGCCTTAAACCTCGAGTAGGAAAAATCCTGCCCTTTGGCTCCCCGTTCACAAGCACAGAGAATGAAACTGAGTTCACACACATCATCATCAAAGAGATCCACCTTTCTTGAAAACCCAGCCTATGCATAATCGCCTCCAAATAGGCCCATTCTACCCAGTCATATGCCTTGCTCATGTCCAGCTTGATTGCCATCAACCCCTTTTTTCCCTTCATTTTCTGATTTATATAGTGCATGGTTTCGAACGCCACCAAGACGTTGTCCGTTATCTGTCTCCCTGGTACGAAAGCACTTTGGGCCTCGCTAATCACAGCTAGAAGGACTGTCTTTAACCTGTTTGCCAACACTTTTGATACCATTTTATATATAACATTACACAAACTAATAGGACAAAAGTCCATAATCTTTTGTGGGCAATTAACTTTGGGGATCAAACATATGTATGTATCATTTAAACCATTTGGCATAACACCAGTATTAAGAGTCTTGAGCACACAATCAACTACCTGAGGACCCACAACATCCCAATATTTTTGAAAGAAAATCAGAGACATACTGTCTAGACTTGGAGACTTTGTCGGGTGCATTTGCTTCAGGGCACGCCTCACTTCCTCTACTTGAAACTCTTTAGGAGAGCATCATTCATATCATCTGAAACTCTCCTATCTATTACCCCGAGGCTACTTCCGAACTCATCTGGGAAGCTTGTACTGTATATTTCCTTGAAATAATCCAAGATTATACCTTCCACTTCTTCCTTGTTCTCCCTTCAACTACCTTCATTATCACACAAGCCCTCAATCTTATTTCTCCTGTGTCTGTTACTAGCCATTTCATGAAAAACCTTTGTGTTTCGGTCGCCACACTTTACCCACAGCGCCCTAGATCTTTGGTTCCACATCATTTTTTCACGCAACGTTACTTCATTTATCTCTTTTTTAAAGCTTTAATCTCCTCCACTGGTTCGTGTAGTAAATTCAGTGATTCCAGCTGTTGTAGACGATTCTACTTCGACTTTAGGGTCTTATTTACATTACCAAATACTCTTTTATTCCAGGATTGGAGACTTTCTTGGCAGTACTTTAGCCTATATTGGACCTACACTTCCGGATTACAATTTAAGGGTCCCAGGCATCTTCAATCACCTTCCTGCACCCCTCCTCCCTAGTCCACATTGCTTCAAACATGAAACGTTTCCTTCCTCCCTTTCTACTGGCCCAATGCCTAAGAGACAAATTAAGTAAACAGTGGTCGGATGCCGACATTTCTCTATGATACACTTTGCCTCCCTAAACATATTCAACCACTTCTTATTGCCACCATCCTATCTAATCTAACTAAAGTTCGATGCTTCCCAATTCTTCCATTACACCAAGTATAGTGCTGCCCCATGAAACCCAAATCGACTAGACCACAATCCGACAAGCACTTTCTAAACCCTCCATTTGTCTTGCATCCCTATCTAACCACCCTAACTTCTCATCCGGATGAATAATTTCATTAAAATCCCCAAAAATAACCCACAGAAGGTCACACTGACGCTTTAGAGATTTAATTAAATTCCATGAAATAGTTCGCATACCTGCATTGGGATGACCATAGAAAACTCGTTGCTCGCCAAGGTTGCACTCCCTTTCCCTCACTGACCACCACGTCAATATGAGAGTTTGAGCAGCTTTTGAAACACACCTTAGTCCCTTCTTTCCACATCATCACCAATCCTCTGCTCCGACCATCGCTGGGCACTGTGATTCCCTGGGTCAGGTTGAGCTTCCTCTGAAAGCCTTTATTCTACTTTGCTTTGCCTTAGTCTCTGATAAGAACACCAAGATTGGTTCGAATTCCTTCACCACATCAGTGAGCGATCGCACCACCGAGGCTAACCCAAGGCCTCAGCAGTTCCAAGCCAAGAGACTCATTTGGCTCGATGGTGCTGCGTAGCAGCAACCACCTCACCGCCATCCTTTTCATTTTCTTTTTCAGCATCACCGCCTCCCTGCTTTTCCACTTTCCTTTGCTTTCTCACCAGAACATTCTGGTTTAACACACCCAAAGGAGTTACCACTCCTCTTTTCTTCTTTATCGAGCTTTCAATCTTTTCTTTTCCTTTTGCCTGGCCCGCACAGGCCCTTCATTTCCAATGGCCACTAGTTGGGCCTAAAGTCTCTGCAACCCAGCCCATTTCTATCTCATAAGTCATTGCCATAGGGCCCTCTACATTACTTGTTGTATCCGAGCCCACAGAAACTCCTACTGTCCTATCTGTTAGCCCAAGCTCAAATTTAAAAGGTGGAACCTCCTTACCCCTTGTCTCTATCTCCTCGTGCCTACTTCCTTCTTTTACGTTGGTAGCCTGTGCTCTATCCTCACAAACTTTCACCAAAATAGTTGAGGTTTCTTTTGGGCGTTCTCTGGGTTTACTGAACTTACTATTTTCCTAAAATTCCACCTTGTCACGTTCCCCCACTCTCTAAAACTCTTGTCGTATTCTCCTCAGAACTCTCCCCGAGGAGCTGCACCACTAACGTACCCTTTTCAGGCCCCATCACAGTACTCCTCGGTGTTTGGACCATCGGAATCCTAAGATCACCGCCAGGCATTTTTCCCCTGGTATCACCCCCTTCGTTCTCCTTTGTGTGGTGAGGTTCCCAGCCCGATCTCTTCACCGAATCTCCTCTCATCCATGCCCCATATTGGAGGTCCACCATTACGCCGTTTCTAGATTTTCAAAGTTTAGCAACCAATAATGCTGTATTCAAATCTCTATCATCCAACTCCAGAGTGCTCTCGCGCCGGAGGCACGTAGAAGCAGTGTGAGTCCCACAGTCTTGTACCTGTGGGAGTTTAGGGATCTCCCCCCATCTCAGGGCGGTGAGGTTAGGTGTGGTTTTTCTTGTTTTTGTTTTATTGTCTTGCAACATGGCGGAGGAACTAGAATTATTCTGGCAGAAGCTAACGGTCACAGATGAGGAGGAAGTTAGTGTTAACCTTGGAAGAGAGTGTACCAGAGCAACAAAAGAAAGGGGGAAAAACTGTCTAGTTATGAAGGTGCTCTCTCGTAGAGGGATCATGCTGGATGCCTTAAGGAAAAATATCAGGATGTTATGGAAGCCAAATAAGAGTATTCAGATCTCGGTAATAGAAGAGGAAATGTACTTGGTGGAGTTTGATGATGAATAGTGGCTCCATCGCTGATTGAAGGTGAGTGTGGTACAATTAATGTTGAGGGGAGGGGCTCCATCCCTGATTGAAGGTAAATGCAGTACCATTAATGTTGAGGGGAGGAGAGGTTGTTAGTGCTCAAAGGACTATTACTTCTGAGGAGATTTGTTTGTTTTCATTGTGGGTGAGATTGCTTGATATTGGACTTAAACTCTAGGGGAGTTAAGTTTGCATCTAAAGATGACAAGGTTAAGTAAATATTTGACCATCGGATCTATTCATTTTATTGATATTTTTTTAAAATTTAAAAACTTGTTAGTTGAGTTCCATTTTTAAAAAACAAAACCTGGTTAGTACCATTGTGTACCCTTAGAATGATTGTTATTTATAAGTATAAGTTCTTGTAGGGTGTGGAGGGGATAAGAGTTAGGATTCAAGTCTCTTGAAAGGAGCCTCACACACATGCACATAGATTATGCTAAAATAAAAATTCTATCTCAAATCCAAAAAAAAAAAAAAAAAGTCACAAATTATTTTTGAACATTTTTACATACTATATGGAGATAGTCCACACTCCACAGAGCCAGAGTCCCTTTCAATCTTTCAAATATCATCAATTTTCTCTGATTATGGTGGGTGAGTTTGAAAAATAAAATAAAAGAAACCTATTTCATATTTCATATTAAATATTACAAATTTAAAAGTGAGTTCAGTATTATGTTATTTTAAAATTTTAATAACATGACATCATATAACCTAATATATATAAAAAATTAAAATATTTACTGGGATATAGACTCTAATCGAGTATCTTAATTTGTGTCCACACTTATATACCGATGTTAATAATTTGTGCGAGTAACGTCTCCTATCACACATTTTGCTATCAAGTATCAACTCTAACACTATAAATATTCCATTGCCATCGCTTTGTTCTTTATTGCCTCTTACCAATCCATCACCAGGAATGTCATAAGGCTTTTTTTTTTTTTTTTAAAGAACAAATTAATTAAGATGAGAGAAATTTGTAATATGAGAGATTTAAAGATACAATCTCCACTTTTACGATGCAGTGAAGCAATTAGAGAAAGAGAAACATAGAGAAAGACAAAAGGAAAGAGAAAAGCAATATAATAAAATTTATTAAAAAATAAATGGTATGTTCGTACTTTCTTAATTGAGTTTTGAGTGATTGTCTTCAATTGAAATTAGTGGGATCGTGGGCATAGATGTGCAAGATTGAATTTATTTTTTAGAATTTGAAGAAGAAAAAGAAAAGATGATAAAGGATAGAGAACTATGTAAAATGAAGTAACTGCTTGTTATGGGGGAGTATAAAATTGGTGGGAGTGTGGGAGTAGATATGTTAAATAAATTTTAAAAAAAAAGTTTTTTGGTAAATTGCATTTTTAAATTTATCTAAATTTAGAAGTTTTAGAGTTAGTAATGTTTGTGGGTTCTAGTTAGCTTAACTGATAAAGTCTCTAATGGTTATATAAGAGATCCTGGAGATTAATCCCTGCCTATACCAAAAACTGATTGGTGTCTTAATCTGATATAAAATAATTATCATCAGGAGCGGATGCCATAGGTTGAAACTCTCTCTTTCTAATAAAAAATAAAAAATAAAAAGAAGAAGACGAATTAGTAATGTTACATGTTTAACCATTTTATCGAAACTTCTAAATAGATCAATTTGAGAATATTTTGGATATCAAAAAGTAAAAATCCAGACAAGAGAAGCCTCCTAAATAATAGTATATAGAAGGATGCTTGTTGTTTAATAATTGAATGGATGCTTCGTCATCATGTTTTCTTCTAAGCATTTCTCACCCAAAAAAAAAAAAAAAAAATGTATTCTTCTAAGCTAAGAAATACATATAGTCCAAAATTCCTAAATATGTCCATGTCAAACTAATAATTATTTTATGCATAAGATAAATCTTCATCTCACCCAATATGGTGAGATCTACTTGTGAGCAAGGTTGTCAAAATTGGGATCCTACATAAGATCGTGGGAGGTAGGTGGGATCGTGGGATCGTATGATCCTACATTATTTGAGAAAAAGCCAAAAAATACACCTTGATATGTTAAATAATCACATAAATTATACATTCATTAATATAATTATCATACATTATTACATCCATTTTTAAGCATCATTTAAAGAGGCCAAAAACCTCAAAACGTGACACTCTCTTAGAATATTTTTTTTATTTGGATCCTACTGACACTCTCTCTACATTAAAGTGGAAAAACTTGTTCTATTAGGATTTTATTTTCATTTGAGTTAAACTAAGCCTTCTGTCAAGTTAAAGAAAATTACAAAGAAACCAAGGTCTTTTGGAATCGTCCAGAATTGACGATCCTACCGATTCTGAACGATTGCAAAGATTCTTGAAAAAACTGGATCATTTTAGGCAGGTGAGATCGTAAAATCATAGAACTGTAAGATCCAGATCGGAATTTTGACAACCATACTTGTGAGAGTGTAGAAAATATATATATATATAATATATTCAATTAATAAGATACCTTTTTATGTTGCACACATGTCAACACGAACATGCCAAGAAAACTCCAGCATTCATGTTAGGAGGAAAAAATATATATACAATTACGTATTAAAAAATTTATTTTGATTTTAGATATTTTTTGAAAATTTTGAAAGTTTTGAAACATTTTAGTTAATACTTCCCCCTTTTCCTTACAAGTACAAGGATGGAAATACAGGAATAGACCCATATAGTCTCTATTCCACCATTATCCAAATTCAATGTGCTGAACCCAAAGAAATTGTCCCTTGGGACCTACCAAAAATGGGAAGTTGTTCGGGTCATTGATCATTGCACTTTTATTTATCTAAATAAAATTATGGACCATTTCAAAATAAATAAAATTATGGACCCTGTGCGTTTGAAATAGTTTTCTTTTTAATTATCATTTTTTGCTAATATATATATATATATATTATTGTAGTAGAACTTAGCCTGTATATTAAGGAGGGGCTTTTTTTATAATTATCTATCTGTTGGAACAGTAATGAAATGTTTTGAAAAGTAATAATTAATTCATGGGATAAAGTGTGGGTGAAAGAAAAGTGGGGAAGATGATCCTTCATTTTTTTGGAATTGGATTTAGTTCATTTTATGATATAAATAATGTTAATTAACAAATCTAAAATAAACATGGTGTTTATTTTTTATAATAGAACAAATTTTACATCTCTTCCTTCTCCAACAACGGTTTATACAAGAGCCGAAATAGTGAATTGAAAGTTTTTCCATCATTATTCCATGATTTTGAGGGTTTCTATGTCTAAATTTTGAATCAAATATTCCTTGCATTCTAACAAAAATATTACCTTATTTCATTTTTTAGGGAAAAAATATGTTTTGTATACTTAAAGACGAATCTTAACTTATCTCTACTAGTTTTCAAATAATAGAAATCTATTTTAGTCACTATGGGTGCATTTGCCCAATTGACACGTCTAAAGGAAATCGATGCTATACTTATTGGATCCTTAGCAATTCATGAGAGAATTCGTCATTGAGGGTTCCTAGAAAGTTGTCTTTCTATTGGATTATGAGTCTCTTTATTAGCTTTTGTTTGTGGGTGTACAATTTCATATTTATGCTAATCATGTCCTTTATATGGAAATTAG